>OV121077.1:26860973-27103473 GCA_921293005.1 Nemoura dubitans
AATGGATGTGTCAATTGGGATCACTGGATGTGTGTCAAAAAATCGATTTAAACTTAGGCACATGATTCACAGAATTTAAAGATTCATAAATGCTGATAAAAAACGTATTTCGTTTACCTTTCGGTGTGCAGCGAAATGGTATTTAAGTTCCAAAGTGAATGGAGATAATTCATACCCAACGTTTGCCGAGTACGAGCTAGTTCTTGCATTGCGTCTGGAACCGCGTCTTTCAAATCAAGTGGAACTTGCATGGCGTTTTCTTTTAAGGCTGATTCACAATTGGTTGTAAGGTTTACGGATTAGTGATAAGTGTTTAACAATATATAAGGTTTAACATAAATGAAATATACGATTTGCGTGTTACAGTTCACATTTGGGTCATAGTGCTTAAAACGGTTTTTAGGATTAGTTATAAGGATTAAGAAATGAAATAATTTCATTTCTTAGGCCTTAAACATTGCGACGGCTTATGACCGACCAATCAAAAGCAAGCAAAAGTAAAATCAGCAACTATTTTCATAAAACTTGACTCTACTATTTTAATGACATTTGTCGTTGACATTGACATTTGATGGTCGCTGTGCTACTGCAAGTGTGAAGTTACAATAAAGTTTGTGAGATTGACAATAATAATGAGCAGTTACGAAGAAAACGCAATTACATATTATTATGATAAACTCATCATAAATGTTAAAGAAAGAAGTCATCTTTACAACAAGAGCAACTCCTTATATAAGGACGAATTGGCAAAGGAAAAGGCATGGCTGGACATCTCGGTCAATATGGGCGAAAGTGGTGAGTTAAAAATGGCATTTTGTCTTTACTATATTATCATTGAGTATCTGCGCTGTTAATTTGCATAGGTACTTATAATTTATGTTCTTATAGTCATGTTATTTTATTTTGTCTTTAAGTTCTAGAAGTACAGAAAAGCTGGGAACACCTTCAGAGGAAGTGGAAAAAAGAGCGGAAGGAACGTCAGACTGCTCCAGCAAGTGGCTCGGCTACCAAAACGAAGAAGATTTGGCCGCACTACGATTCACTGAATTTTTTAGCGGATCACATTGCTTTAAGAAGGTTAGGATAACTTTTAAAAACTCTGATACTTCTCTTGGTTTTCTTTTAATAACTTTCTGCTCCAGCCCTTACGGGAATATCCCATCAAAGGGGAGGAGCATGTTCTCTGGAGGTCAGGGAACTTCATCCTCACCAGCCCCAGCTGATTCTACTCTGCTCAATGAAACTCCTGGGACGCAGACACTATCTGGAACTATCGAGAATCCTTCAGAGTCGGCGCTTACTCAGAGACCAGCACCGGCAGATTTAGTCCGACCAGCGCAACTGTCATCATCAAACATATGCAAGGAGAGGGCAAGAAAATTGAAACTTTCAAAAATAAAAGGTTCTTTCGAACAGCTGGAGAGCCACATGGAAATTCGATCGAAGCCTACTGGACCACCAAATTCCGAGAAATCATTCGGCGAAGACGTTGCCAACTTGATAACTGAAGTGAAGGGTACGAAAAAAAAGCTTGAGTGCAAGAAAAAGATTCTTGAAGTAGTCTCTTCATTCATTGACAGCGACGACTCAAAATAGGTCCGTTGGCAATGTGTAAAGAACGATAAGTGCGGTACCTATACCTAACTTTATTGGAATAAGTTTTTTCAAAAATATTTTTAAAAATAAATTACATTACAAACATAGAAAGGAAATTGTTACTGGTTTAAGCAGATACCAGCATGCAATTGATGGAAGGGAGGCGAAGCTGGAAAAATGTGCACCCGAACCGGGATACGAACCCGGGACCTCCTGCTTGCCGGGCAGGTGCTCTACCAACTGAGCTATTCGGTCACACATTCTCCCTGCTTCGCCGGGTAGGACAAGGGGGTTCTCCGGGGAGATGAGAGGCCGAGCGAGTATTGTATTTAGTATTGTTACTTAAGTAACAATTTCCTCTCATCCACCTCGTGTCTCTTCATCTGAGAACGGGACAAGGGGTCTAGTGATTGCGCCATCGCCGTCCTGGGGCCGAGTCCGTTTACCCGTCCCATGTAAGGGTCGCTCGGCCTCTCATCTCCCCGGAGAACCCCCCCCTTGTCCTACCCGGCGAAGCAGGGAGAATGTGTGACAGAATAGCTCAGTTGGTAGAGCACCTGCCCGGCAAGCAGGAGGTCCCGGGTTCGTATCCCGGTTCGGGTGCACATTTTTCCAGCTTCGCCTCCCTTCCATTACAAACATTATTGAATTTTTGAATCAAGCTTCGTATGCATCTACAATAAATTGTACATAAACATATTGATGTTATTTCAAAACTATCATTATGTTACATTATGTTTATTTTCAAATGATGAAACTGAGAACGTGGTTAGTCATAATGGACATGTTTGGACATGGCCAGGACAAATTAAAAAAAATTGACTCAAACAAAATATTGTACACTAAATGTCTGAGCATAGAAATATATATAATATATGGTACATATATGGTCTATGGTCTGAGTTCCACGAGTGACATGCGCGTACTGCCAGCCGAGCTCTCCGGCTTGCGACATGAAGTAGGCCACTAATGTTTCGCGCAAATTTTTCGCGTTGATCGCCGCACGATTTGCAGAGACTCGGCCAACTTCGCGTAAAGCACCTGCTGCCTCGTTCCTCCACTGTCCAGGTTTCAGTTGATGGTTTTCATCGTATCTGTCTATAAGAGTGTCTGGGCAATATGTCCTGCCGCTATCTGGGATCGTCAGTTCTCCTGTCCGCAAAAAGTTGTGAAGACACACTGCAGCTTTTGTTAGCGCATCAACTGTTGTTGGCTCTGCAATTATAGTTTGACGAAAAATTCGCCATCTGGCTGCTGCAATATTCCGAATGCATTCTCGATTGTCCTTCTAGCTCGAGAGAGTCTATAGTTAAAAACACGCATTTCTTAGTTCAGATATTTCCCTGGAAATGGACGCATCAGATTCTCTCTCAAGGGAAATGCTTCATCACCAACAAAATAAAATTGTACTTTGATGCTGGATTCAGGTAGGTTGGTTATCTCAGGGGTGGCCCATGTGTTATTAATTATCTCTTCACCAAATCCTGAGTTGGCAAATATTAATCGGTCGCCTTGCGAGCTGTAACCTCCGATATCAACGAGTGTTAATCTATAGTGTGCATCGCTAGCGGCCATCAGAATGATGCTATATACGCCCTTATAGCAATAGTATTGCGACCCTCCACCAACGGGACACTGCATCACAATATGCTTGCCGTCGATTGCACCCGTTAAAATTTTAAAAAATTTTAAAGTAATAGTTTACAACCTAATAGGTACCTACATTCGATAGCAAAGCAAGTTAGCTGCAGTTTGCTCTGAAATCTGTGATCGATCCTTGAATTCCACTGACCCAAACAATGAGGGAAATTCCAATGATTGTAAAAATCATCAGCTACCACTTTCCATTGGTTACTACTTAGTTTTGGCAAGTAAACCGGAGAAAGAATATTCCAAATCATATTGCATGTCTTTTTCAATATGTTTGATACCGTTGATCGCCCCAGGCGGTATTCCCATGCTAGAGATTGCATAGTTCCTCCTTGGGATAAGAATCTGAAATGAAACAAGCGGAGGTAAAATATATATTTTAGTAATTATTAATTTTTGCAATCAGCAGATAAATAAGAGAAATTGTCGGCTAACTTAAGTGTTACAGCCAGGCGCTGCGACTAATCGAAGCAGCCTGTCAAACTGTGCTGGAGTCATCCTTGTGTTCTTGAAGAATTAGTCCGGGTCATTGCGTTTGATTTCTTGGAAGAAATTCCAATAGTCTCCTTGGGCCATTCTCATTTGATTTATGGGCCGCACCCACCAACGACGAACACCTTCCCTCCGTCTGTTTCCCAGTTCGAGACTAACTGAGAATTATTACAAATAAAGATTCATTTTATACGTAGGTAATACCTCCGGTAATTCTATTGTTCTGGATCGCAAGTAGGTAAGTATCGATAATTCAGTAATATTAGTATCTTTGATTTTACCTACCCAAAAGAAGCATCATCATTGTGAATCGGCCTAGTAAACCTGAGCAGACATCTCTTTTGAAAACGGTAAGTATGAATCCAAAATAGCTATCTGTAGTGGAAAAAGTAGGACAGGACCACGGCACAGTCATCACTTTATATTTGGCTAATAGCCTATTGGACTTGGTCAAATATAGCATGGCCAGAACTTACTGTTTGGCTATTTGCCTAGCTATTGGACTTGGTCAAAACTTAATATTTGGCTATTATAGCTCTTGGACTTGGTCAACACGTGGTCAAAACTTAATATTTGGCTATTATAGCTCTTGGACTTGGTCAAAACGTGGTCAAACCTTAATATTTGGCTATTATAGCCTAGCTCTTGGACTTGGTCCAATAGCATGGCCAGCGTTTCCCGTGGCTGGTTGGCAATACTAGGTGATCCTTGACCATGTTGGCAATAGTTTTCTGGGCGCTCTCTATATCGCTCAAGTGGTTTACTTATATTTTATACTTATATATTTATAGACTTAAAAGCTTAACTTTTGAGAATTATGCAGGTTAGGTACTAGATCAATCAGCTATAGTCGCTTTAGAGGTAAAATTACGAATTCAAGGCCAAGATTTATCTCCAAGATTCCTAAAATTGCTCTTTGATGTAGAGAAACTATTACCATTTTCATTATTTTATTTTATTTTGTTAAAAAATTAATAAACAGATTTTAACGTTGGTATAAGTTGAACCTTCGATCATTACTAGCCGTAGGCTTAGTAGTGGTGGAAGGTTGCGCAAGTAAAGTTTATTTTTGAGTTGATAAAAGTATGATGGTTTTGTTCGTTTTGTTTCAGATGGATATCTTACAAAAGTTAAAGCAATTAGGGGCTTGTGAGTACCCAACATTCGCCAAATTGAAAACGGTAACAGAAAACGAACCCTACTTCATTGAAAGATGAACATCCGGTGAGCTGAAGTTCGGCAGACAAGTTGCTGTTCAAATTCAAGGGAAGTGGTATTTCTTGCCTAAAAGATTTACTGATTCATTAAGCGACGAAGAAATCGCAGTCTGAAATGGAAGACAATTTCTTATCGTTTACAAAGGCAAGAAAGAAATCCCAGGCCGCCAGGCTACGGCAATTCTGGACTTTTTGGAAAATTGATTAGAACGTAATTATGTAAAATATACATAATTTTATATAAATATCTTGTACGAAACTTAATACCCATCAGATGTGACAAATAAAACTATATTTACATTTTTAGTTGAGTATTAAAAGAAAAAATGCTGTCATAATTTGTACGCCAAAATATTTCCAAACCTTGACTTCCACATCCCATGTGAAATTAAAATACAGTATAATTGACTGATGGTTAATTCGGCCTAACCTAACCAACCGGACACCAACCGGACACCAACCGGACATCAACCGGACACCAACCGGACAGCAACCAGACAGCAACCAGACAGCAACCGGACAGCGACGGGACAGAAACCGGACAGCAACCAGACAGCAACCGGACAGCAACCGGACACCTGCCTGGGGAAGGACGAGGACTGCGGCAGCGTCGACCGGAACGTCCAGTACCAGGACTTCCCTTGCGATTTTGCCGCGTATTTCATTTGCGAGACGCCAAATGAATGAGAAACCCGAAGCCCGAAGAAGCCCGGAGAAGCCCGAAGACGAACATGCGATTTTACTGGTAATTGTTCACGACATAAAAAACTAATTGTAAAATATTGAATAAAAGTTTTATTCACTAGAATGTGTCGTTTCGTTGATGTTTTTGTCTGTGCCATGCTGATGAACGTTGTGAGAAGCGAACGGAGCGAACTTTTCAAATTTGCTGCAAAGTGCAAGGAGAAATCTCTTTTCATCAAAAGATGGCGTCGAAACTATACTGCTTTTGCAAGAAACAATTACCCTATATCCGATTACTCTAAATAACTTAATTTGTCAGAAGTTTCCTACATCAACTGACCGATGCAGAAAGGTCTGGAACTATCATCGCCATCATTTCAATCATCAAATGGTAAGGAACGGCCCAGTACGGGGGAACCAAAATTATGGTCACAAAATGCACATCAAGTTCTAAGCCCGCGAACTTGAAAGCAAGTGTTGTGACAAGGCATGGCAGCCATCGACAGCACACATTGAATTTCTATCCGAGCACACAACCAGGGCCTTCTGCATGAAAATGTTTCCCACCGCTCTTATGGCGTGAATGCTGACGAAGCTGTGGAAAATGGCAGAGTCAATAATACTTGGGTTGAATCTCGCTCAAGGTCAAAGCCACCTAGAGACATTTTTGCCCAACGAGCATAAACGATACAAATCTATTCATAGGGTGCTGGCAAAATTAATTCTTGTAAAGATTTCCAAATGGCAAATTAAATTAGGTTGTAAGAGTGGGTAAAAAATAATCTGGCCATAATTTGAACTTACACATTTTTTTAACAGTATGAGATCTGACATGAGACTAGAAAATCCATAATATCAACATTCCCCCTAGAATTATATTGGCTTCCTGCTATTGATGGATAAAATGTTTTATTTTTTAAATCAAATGCATTTTACTCAAATAAAATCATGCTGGCGGAATAAAAATAATATTATTTGAGTAGAATTTGAATGCTTTTGAATGCAGATCAATGAGATTTTTTGTCAGTGTAGTCAAGTTGATTGTGCAGGGAATGCGATGAGTGAAATTATTGCCAATTTATTTTAAAGAAAATTTAAAAACTAGATTTTATCGCCATTTTTATAACTTTTGTTGACAGTTCAGAGGTGTGAAAATATCAAAATTAGCAATTATTTTTACCTAGTAGGCAAGTAACATAGGTTCACTTCACGTCTTCTCAAAGACCGACAGAAAAAACCAAAACTTAAAAATGCAATATGGCTGCTACTCTTGCAACTACAACATAATCAGTTCTCGTCATCACTGTCCCTACAAAGTAAAAAGCACATAGATTTTTATTTAGCTTGCATTCTGAATACCAGTTTATATGTCCAGGACAATAAGCTGTTAAACTACGAAACTTGCTGTCAAGATTTTAGATACGGTTGGCGCAGTGTGTGCTGTGCAGTGTGCACGCATATGATCATAATAATCTTGATGTTAAGGTTCCTGGGTAGCTCCACATGCCGTCACAGATTCAGACCTTGCTATTAGGCGCTTTTGGACTAAACCGTAAGTGATAACCTAATAAAGTAAGCGAGGCAGTTATAGATAAAGAGTCAATCTGTGTCGGTAACGGAGCTGGTTTTACAAATTTTGGGTTTAAAAGGGTCGAAACCGCTTCTAAAAAATGTTGTATTTTGCTATTTTTTGCGCTTTTTGGTGAATGGATAACGTACAGAGAAGACGCAGGACACTGTTTGAATTTCCTTCTAGCTTAAAAATAACGTATTTTAGGCCATTGTATATTTGCGTGAAATCCAATGCAAACATTTCGAATCGTTGCGTTTCGCCAATAAATGTGTCGAATTATTCGAATCGGGGGCGACGTTCCTCGAGCCGGCCATGACGGTCTGCACTGCGCCGGCGCCGGCCAGCCTGTCGAGGGAGAAGCCTCTCCTGTTAGTTTTTTCTTTTTTTAGTATTTTTGTTGGTTTTTTTGATGAGCGTAGCGAGCGGAGCGAAATCTTCAATTTCACTTACCCCAGAAAAAAGTCACTTGTGTATGTTTTTTTTTTTTTTTTTTTTTTTTGTGCGCGCTCTACAGACCAAACGCCTGAACCGACATGGTTGAAAATTTCTGAGTACCTACCTCTGTTCTCAACTTAGACCCCCTGCATTTTTGGAAAAGATCGGTTCAGTAAATGTTTTATAAATCAATTTTTACGAAATTTTTCGATTTTTTCAGAATTTTGAACCCCTGTAACTTTCAAAGTTCTTTACATAACTTCACCAAAACTTCTAAACAAGTTGACCTTATACATATTTATCATGCCTGCATATCTTAGTTCGGTAGGTTTTTCCAAGTGGTTTTTATTAGCATTTTTGTGGTGTTTTTTTCGTGATTTGACGGCTGATTCAATACGAGTCCGGTTTCCTTCGTTTCCATGGTTACCAGCTTTGTTGACCTCGAAGAGAAACAAAGGAACGTCAGAATCCGTATACATTTTCAAGTGATCAGAATTTTCGAGAAGGCAATGGTCAGGTTTGGTGCTCCATGGTTTTCTTGTGACTGCTGCCTGCACCTTTTAATCCGCTATACACAAACCGCTACCTACGCTCATCTTCAACGCAACACAAATTGCGTTCGCGAAGCCCTAGTAATAAATGAAGGCGTTTTAATCAAATGGAAAGCGTCGATTGACCGGATGCGGATGTAATGACTGCGTTGCACATACGCAAGCAATCCATATCAAGAATGATGCACCGTCTTTTGACTTGGCTTTGAGGAGAGGAAATGCACATCCTTTCTGAGATATTTGCTTATCTGCGTTTCGTCTCGTCTCATTCCGACACTATATTGTAGCCAGGCTAATGATAAACTTATACATTGTATGACTAGGCCGAACGCTCGTTATCGTTTTCAAGGCCGAGCCAATCAAGAGCGACACACTGCCCTTACACAAGAGTGGCTTATTTCTCAACGCATTTATTTATTTATATTGAAATATGATGATGATGATATCGACACAACAATAATTAACAATTCAAAATCGATCACTTGCTGAAGCTATTGTGTGAATAAATCATTAAGAAATTACGAAAAATTACAAGAAAAACAGATCTTAATAATAAACCAATATCCTACGATCATCGTTAAGAGATTTATGATCTGTCCAGCCGTTTGGTCAGCTAAGAGCGAATGGAAAGAAATATTTATAAACCGGACTGAAATGTATCCCCCGTTATAGCAACGCCCGGATTTACCTAGTTTTCCAAACTCATTTATAGATCCCATCGTGGAGTAACCACTGAACCTACTAGTACGTATAAAACAGAGCATTAGTCAATTCGAAGTCTTGGTCGCTCGTCGCTCACACAAATATTCTGAACCATTCTCAAAATTGCTCGTAGCAAGTGCAAACGGCGTGTTCTTTCTCCCGGCTAGGATTTGTATTGACGGCGATAGTCCCTGAGGCCGTAATGGTCCAAATGCCTACCTTACCAAATTGATATTAAATTAGTGTAATTGTTAGCAAACAAAAAAATATATTTCAATGCATTATAAGTCATTTTGAATATATGTTGGTAACTAACATTTTGAACGCATTTTTAAGATTCCAACATTCACCAAACTCAACCAAAATACATGACTAGCTCACCTTTCTGAGCTGTTGCCTCTTTCGTTCCCTCTATGATCCCATAATTCCCAGGGTCTCCGGACAATTGGACTCCCTCTTCCTCTAAATCAGCCAATGACAAACACCCTCGCTCTTAGCAACGAGAATAAACACTACTTCTGATTACAACACTTGCACAGTGCGATTTCGCGCATTCGGTTTCCGCTCGATGAGTCCACAGGCAGGCGAGCTCACGTCTGCTGACAAGCAACACCACGATTATTATTAGTGTTACTTTTTTTTAACTCAAAAACATAACTAGTGTGCAATCCAATTTAATCAAGGGCAAAAATTGTTCCAGAAACAATATATTTGCATTGTGCGGTTTATTTACGTGGCAGTCTAGGGAAGCTAATAGTTGATAAGTTCGTCCATTTTTACGTAATCTTGGAACTCTTGTGAATGTTTTTCAGTTTTTGGCAATATCTTGTAGTCAAGCTGTCAGAAACACTGAAATAGTATAAGGCCAGCAACCGAATATAAAGTGATTCTAGAAGTTTGACAGAAACGGTTTGGGCATTTCCTGACGCTCATTGAAAGGAAATCCACTCGTGATTTCTCCTGGGATACAATTCGGAATTCGGTTTTAGCGGCGCTCACCAAAGACGCCCGCTGCGGGCATCGGGCGTTGACTATATGCAGGTAAGTAAGGATTATCAGAGAATGCAACTTTTTTTTCACTTCTGCAATTTCTAAGTACAATAGGGGGTACCATAGACATGCGCAGGGTCCCAGGTTAGATGGGGCCACACACAAAATCCACTCCCTAAAAAAACGTCATCAGGTTTTCTTTTCAAAATGTCTTACCCCTGTAAAAACGCCTCCCGCTTTTCAAAACTCCCATTCCCTAAAAAATCGTCACCCGGTGATAACATTCTACATTTTTCTCGATTTCATGTTCATGCATTGCTATGCAAGTGCACTCCAAACCAGCTCGCGATAGCTAGCTATGGCTAGCCATAACAATAACATTCAAGTTCTTTACTCAGAAACCATGAAATAATTCTTAATAAAAACTCAAGAATATTTTACTTGAGGCTTGAAATGGCAATTTTACTGTTAAATAATGCTATCTGTATTGGGAAAGGGGATCGTCGTAGATTCATTAGGGAGGTACAAGGCCCCCGCTCGCACACCCCCCCCCCTGCGCACGCCTATGGGGGTACAGTTCAAAATCAACCACATCTAAAAAACGAACTTCCAGCATGGGACTACTTGTGCACAAACAAACCTGGCGTGAAATGCCCCGTGCAATCGCTTAGTTGCAGTTGCCATGTTCGCCGCCACGTGGTCGCTGGCGCTGGCGGCGCTCGCTGCGTTGGCGGTCGCCGTCGACTGCGCATGCCCTCTCATCTACGAGCCGCTGAACAAGACGATGCATATGCTCGTGATGAACGGTTCGATGACGTGGCATGAAGTGGACAAAGCATGCAACCAGCAGTTCCTCGGCGGGTTCCAAATGCTGGGCCGTGATTTCCTGCGCCTTTCTGACGGGGACAGGGCGTTGTGCCAGGGTCACTCGGTGCCGCTGAGGCTGGAGAAGAAAGGACTGGAGCCCGTCGTCTGGCCGGAGAGTGTATACGTGGAAAATGAGGTGGGTGCCTGTAGTTGAATGCGTCGATTTCAACAGATTCTCGGGCTTATGATTTATCGTCTTCAGAACCCACAAGTTCCAAAGCTTCATCTGAATGCACGAATATGAAGAAAGTGTGGAGGCCTATATTTTATGGCTACGAAACGTGGCATTTTTTATTCTGTAAACATACTATTTATGATACGTCTCAGGTTCAAAAATGTTTTAGCATTTGTGCCCAATGACCCGAGGCGCTGTCAGAAGTACCTGAGATGCTCTGTATATAGTTGCGGACGTATATTTCATACATTGAAAGCCGATTTTACCGTTGTCGGGCTTAACTGGGTTCGAACTTATTAAACCCTCTAAATTAACTTCGTCTTTGTGGTCACTCACCCACTGACCAGCCAGCCGGCCAAATCTTGCGACGGCTAATTAACCCTTTTCCCGCCATCCGATCGTGATTTGGTACGCAGGCCAATTTCCGTTGACAATGCACTCTATTAAATTTTGAGCCCAGTCGTCCATCCCATTCCCCTTCAAATCACACATATGAGCACATATCTGAAAATGAGAACATTAGGGAAAATGCGGGAAATTTTGCAAATACGGAATTTTCCAAATTTTCCCGAAATGAAGTAGTGACCTGGTTTTATGCTGTTTGTTGCACGGAGCGGGCAGCGGGAAAACGAACAATTCTGCTGTGAATGCGTTATAGTACGTGTCAGGTTCGGAAGTCCACAGAACGTTTATTATATTTCTGCGAGAACCCTCGTTTTGCATACCCCTTACTCTCCCATCGGTCTGTTTTTTATATTTCGGCACATTTCGGTCTGGATACCTTGTTTTCTAATCGGTTCGGTGTGGGCTTTGCTTGTCAGTTTCAAAATGTCTCACAATATCGGCCTGTCAACAGGAGGAAATAAACAGAGCTTGTTCAGCCCTTATGCAAGTTGACGAGGCGCCGACGGATCCAGCTTCACGCGTCGGCTCTCTGACACCTTCCACCGGGCAATGGCGTCTCGTGGACAAAGAAACCGCCTTCGACTGCGCCATCTGCCAACGAGCCTGGATCGGCAGATTATGGAGGCTACACGAGAACCCGCCAGACAGACCCTGGCCCTACGAATACACGTTCACTTTCCGCCTGGTGGCGACAGGCGGCGAAAGCGTCGGCGTGGACGAGGCCATCCATCGGGTGGAGGAAAGTCTGAACGGGATGCACGATCCGAGGGGAGATGTCATGCAAGTGAAGATCGTCAAAGTGGCCAGCGACCCTGGTGGTGGTAACGGGACTTTGCTGCGATTGAAATCAACGTGGAGTGTCAAGCCCGATGACGTGGTCGTGGATCTAAGGGGCTCGTACACTGTCGGGTTCTGGAGGAGCTTGGACTGGTGTCCTGCCAGGCGCTTTCGGCTAGGAGACTTGAAGGAGACTTCGAGTGGTGAGTGACGTTATAGTGACTTAATGGGTCATCCTTGTTTTTAACGGAAATTGATTTAACGGAATTGGGTGGTCACGTTATTCATGCATGAGAGAAACTAGAGTTTTGATGGAGGCAAAAACTGGGGTAAAAGAACTAGCTGCGGTTCAAGGATTTGATATTTTAATGGGAGGGGTATTTGTTCGTTAATAACCGAAGTCTTTTATGCTCATTGACGGAAAGAGATGTGGCGGCCGCTTTCTCAGCAAGCGCCCTCTAATGTCAGTCAGAAGGCGATTTCCTAATTTTATCGCACAGCAATCGCCCCCCCCCCCCTATGGTTTGACTGCGGTCACTTGAGCAGGGATCGCCGTTGAGCTGCGCAGCTGTCAAGTACGTTGCAGCATTGGACGTGAAAAGCACTGAGTCCCCAGAAAGTTGAAAATATTATTGATTTAACATTGTTATATGGAGGTTGACTGGCGGACACATTATGAATTTACAAACAGTTCTATTTTTCTTTCTTTCTTTTTGCTGAATGTAAAAATAAATCTAACTTATAAGTTGTTAAAAGTCGAGCATGACTCTATTTCATCAAACGACGAGCGCCATGCGCCAATGAGATGCAAACGAGATGTCGGCGCCAGGACGACTCCCTCGCCCGACCAATCACGCTCCTCTTTGCATGCAGGTGGGGTGCAAGACGTGACGCTACCAGACTTCCAAGTCGCCACCCGGTGGTGCTGGTGGAAGACCAAGTACGAGGACGGAGACTGGGACGCCGTCTGGGACGACCACATCCTCCTCTGGACCAACCACCAGGAAAAATGCCGCGAGCACGGGATTTCGGCCGCCACGCGTCGACTTCAGGAACTCGCCGAGCAAGCTGACCGCGGCGGCTTAGACCTTAAGACCCTGGTAGCGATAACGGAAGATGTAAATAAGCTGGACCTGCCTTTCGATTGGGAGCCCCACATAGCCAACGCGTCACAAGCGATTGTCGACGTCCTCTCGTCGCTGCTGACTGCCACGACGACCAACGCGTCTAGCGCGTGTCACGGCAAGGCGTGTGCGTTCCTCGCTGCAGACCTCCAAGTGGGCGAGGGACCTACCACTTTGCTCGTTTTCAACAATGGCGCGCCACCGAGTTTCCTATATTCGAACGCGTCCGATGCTTCCAGCCAAACCCCTATGATGTCCCTAAACCTTCCACGAGCGTTAGCTTCAACAGGCAGAATCGCTGTGCACGTTTGGCAAGATTTAGAGTTCATTGTTAGCGATAGGTACATCAACAATGCAATAGTGGTGCAAGTAGTTTCGTCCATACCGTTCGACGAGACCGAGCCAGAGAGACACCGGCCCGCGGTGACCTTCCAAGTCGACAACACTGGGGTTTGTTTCGTTGATCGGTACCGCTCAGTCAGGAATCTAGCAAATAGTAAAGAGTCCAGCATCCAGTGTCCCTTGGTCCACAGCGAGGGAGCGGTCGACACTTACTGGTGCAACAAGTGGGTCCGAGGAGCTCAGAATTTCACAACGGGGACGTTTGTCGCCTGTAAGTCGAATGCACTCGATAACCCGACCGAATTGTACAGTATCATCATGAAAAACGTGCTACTCGGCTACACGACCACAAAACTTGAACAGTCTGCGCTCCTCAAGGTGGCTAGTCTTACTGACGTCTACGTCGAAGAGAACATACAAACTAAACATGCCAGAGACTCAATCACACGCGTGGACATTTTTGAACTACACACCTTGAACCCGTTAGTGGAGATCCTGAGCGGCGTGGTCCTGACTGAGGAGCGGGTGTTGACGGCGAGCATGGACCACGTCAAGGTCCTCGTGTCCGACCTGACTGTCATTGACCCGGTGGTCGGCTTCTCCCTCGACAGGCTGGCCGGCGCCTGCGCTGTGCAGACCGTCACGGCCGGCTCGAGGAACGTCTCAACCGAGTCGGAGGTGGACCTCGTGTTGGGCGCTGGAGTGCAGCAACACTGCCAGCAGCTGGCCGTTTTGGCGGTCAGTGGAGTGGAAGACTTCCTCATGAACGGTTCGCTTGAAGCGTACATCAAGAGGAAGCTGATGGTCGTTTATCTGGTGGTTACTTCAAGCGGCGAGACGGAAGAAAGCTCGGGGAATGTGTATTTTGAGATTCAGCTGCAAGAAAGTGCAGAACGTAATAGAAAATCACAAACGCACGACTGTGTCAACAATTACACAGCAAATTATGAATTAAATAAAGAAAGGAATGAAGAAAAAGATAGCTATAACGTAAAATATACCAGATATGACGGAAAAAATCGCCTTAAATATAGCAAAGTATATGAGGATGATGTTGACGATGACGGCGATGTTGATGATAAAGATAATGAATATCGTGAAGACCCAAAAATGAGCCCGACTCAAGGGGTTAAAACCATGTTAAGGTTCCATGTGGCCACGTGGAGCGCGACTGCACGTGATTGGCTCGTGTCGAGCTGCGCCAGGCTGCGATCGACGCGTGCCTCGAAGTCGGTCGTCCGATGCGAGAGTCCGAAGTTCGCCAACAAGCGGTTCCTTGGGCGATACTTGATCTTTGAGCCGGTGGGATTCGCCGAAGCCTTCGGCAAGACATTGTTGGCCGTCCTGATCGCAGCGGGCATCCTGTCCGGCGTGAGTTTGGCCAGCATCGCCGCCACCGCGGCCGCACTGCCCGCCTGGCGCAAGGACCTCGGACACAAGATCCTGCTGCAGATGGCGCTGGCGCTGTCTTTCAACCTCGCGCTCGGCTTCCAGTCCAGCCTCGTCTATGTGGACACGGCCAGCGTAGCGTGCGTCGCGGTCGGCGCGCTCCGACACTTCTCCTACCTGGCGATGTTCGCGTGGATGCTGGTCATGTCCGGCCTGCAGCTGCGTCGGATGCTCTCGCTGCTCGGTTCTAGGGCCACGTCGAACCTCCTTATCAAGGTCGCTTTCTTTGCCTGGGGCGTCCCGACCATTGCTGTTGCCTCGTTTCTCATTTTCAGATTGGACATGTACCAGTCGGACGCGGCGGACCGCGGGTTCTGCTACCCGGAGGGCGTCGCGTTCAGGTGGGCTGTGCAGGCCCCAGCGGCGACCGTCCTCGCCCTGAACGGCCTCATCTTTGCGGTGATCTTCGCGCGCGTGTTCAGCTTCTGCGGCTGGGGCAAGACGGAGAATCTGCAACGTCACCTGAACGAGCACACTTTCCAAATGCGTCGTCTGCGAGCCGTCTTCTACACCTTCCTCCTCTTCGGGATCACCTGGGTGTTCCACCTGCTGGCCGATCAGGGCGTCTTCCAGGACAAGTACCTCTACGAGTACTTGTTCCTGATGACGGCATCCGTGCACGTGTTCTCGCTCAGCTGCATCTTCGTGTTCTTCGACCGGGAAGCTCGGACCGAGTGGGGCAAGGTCGTTGCCCCGGTGCGGCGTAGATGGGTTGTTTGAGTCGTTTCGCTAAGGGTCCGTTTGGACACCTGGCTCGTTGCGCTGGGCACTTGGCTGAGTCTCAGTATAAGAAAGAATGCAAAAGTAACTGGAATAACCTTGCTTTTGAGGCCAGCAATCACCTTTATTCCACGCGCTCGCAAATTCAATTTTAATGTCAGGGTAAATCTCACTTAACCCACGAGTAGCGACGTGGAGTCTCACAAACCCCAGGCGCACATTTTCCATGTTCTTATGTAAATACGTCTTATGTGTGTGCGAATGTCCTTTTGTTCTTATGTGTATGTGTATGTGTATGATGTCTGCAGGTTTGTAAAGTGTGTTGGGGTCCAAGTTGGACCCCAGATCTGAAAGTATAAAATTTAAAAAAACATTCTAGCTATCTTAGAGATCTCACAGGTGTGTACACCTTGCACTGATTCATCAGAAAACGTCTGCATTTGTTGATGTGTTTCCACTATACCCCATTTCCAGGCCATTTCGATTTCATTGTGCTTTGTTAAGATGCCTTTTGACATATAATCCGCTTATCGCGGCTTAAGATAAGGACCTAGCAAGTAGGAAGTTGAAAAGAATAGCATCGCCGAGATAAATGAAACAAAAGTGTTCGATGAATCACAATGTCAGCATAAACACATGCCGTCAAATTGTAAAAACATACAGTTTTTAGTTTTTGGTGTGATTATTTATACAACATGGTAAGATATCGATAGCCGATTTTCATCGATGTTTATTCAAAGTTAACTTGCACCAAATGGCCATTCTACAAGACTTTCTGGCTTTCAAGAGTTGAGTCATACAAATTAATCCGTGCTCCGAACTTCTTGCTCGGCTATAATCCTCTGGATCCGCCTCTCGACGCAACTAACAAAAAGCAACAAAATGATTCTGGTCGACAATCCCGTGGAGGGTGATCGCTAAAACTAAGTGGCGCAGACCCTTACGTGAAGAGAAAAAAGAAGGCCTAAAAGTGCTCCAAAATCGCTGGAAAAAAACTGTGCATATATAGGGAAAGAGCGAGCGCTGTTTTGGTGTTTTGGGTAACAACCTTTTTCCGAAAAAGAACGCATGGGTATCGTTTCTCAATCGATGCTTAGAGCTCCTTTAGAGCTCATTTAGGCGTTTGTTGAAAGTTTACACCATACACATATCTGAAAATATCATATTTTGGTGGTTATTCATGACTAGATATACTCTTCCTTCATCTACTGGTATGTTCAAATTAAAGATTGGAATACATTTAGGGGTTCATTTATCTGTTCGCTTGGACCTCTGCATTCAACGTATAAGTGGGAGTGGGGGTAAAAGGATTAACCGTGCGGAGGTCTCTTAAAAGTCACGGCAATAGCCATCGGCGGCTTCAGGCCGCAGCGCTCCGAACAAGTAGGTACATCGCGATAAGTGTTTTGCATAAAATCCGCTTTAGGCCAAGATTTACCAAAATGTTTAACTCCTTGTTGAAATCCCAACTAGGAGTAGAAAAGCTTGGTATAACCAAGTAGAACCACGTGCAACCACGTACAACCACGTACAACTGGGCATCAATCAGCCAATTGTGTTTCCTATAGCATAAACTATAGTATTTACGCTGCAGTTCTACTTACATACATAGTAAAGTTTATGCTTGAACTTGACCATACGTTACGTCTCAGATAACTCAATATAATTATACTCAACCCATTAATGTTTAAGTTGATGAGCAAAGGAGAAAAGCGAGCGGAGAAAAATTATATACACACAAAAAACTTAATTTCTTGTGTGTTTATTTGCTCTAGCCTCGATACAAGCTCTTTTGGCATGTCGCAGCTATGCATTTCCAACAAAATCGTCAAACAAGCTGTATACGAACCAAAAAAAAAAGGGAAAATTCGTTCGGATGCACCTAAACAAATTATAGTTGAAGTAGGTTATATTTTTATAACGATATCTCTGTTTTTTGGCTTCGCCTGCGCGCTGTCTGTTGGACGACCGCGACGCCGACTTGGAAAAACATGAATGCATCTGCCATCTAGCGGGCGTCGGCGGAACCAACAGCCGTCGTCTCGTTGTAAGATGTCGATCAGGTAGACTCCTGCCGTTGTTGTCGCGGACCTGAAGCAATTTGGTTCGTATTGTGACTTACTTGTAAAAGTGTTGGTTGTGAACTTGCCTATTTTATTTCTTTATCTCATCAAGAGAATGAAATGCATGACTATTTTGAGTGGCCGGCCACTGTCTTTATTCACATACCTTAAATACGTTTTCCATAGATACATTGGCTCCAGTTTTCCATGAAATTAGGGACATCAGTAATTTGAATTCGATATCCCGCGTTAAACAGCATTTTGAGTGCGAGTTTTCTGTTTTCAAGATAGTTATTTGTCTTGAGTAATGAAAGGATCTGTTGCGAGTTTATTGCCGAATGCGTGGTACGGAAATACAAAAGTTCCAACAAATTAATGAAATTTTCCAGAAGAAAAAAGTTTTTTTAAGAAAAGACTCATGAAGTCGTGAAGACGCCCGTAATTTATTTTATAACCTAAAACTAAGGTATTACCTTCTCGAATAAGAAGTCGTTGACCCGAATGCAGAGTCGACACTGAGTGCACAATCACACTGAGTCCGCACTCAGTGCGCACTTTGGGGACAATAATTATCATTAAAAAGCCTACTAAGTGTACACTGAGTGCGCACTAAGTGACAACTCTGCATTCGGCCCAAAGTTTTCATGTGACACAACTTGGAAAGCTTTCTACATGGCATTGTTTACGTATACTGTGCCCTGCATCTTTAAATTTATACTTTTCATAATCAGACACACAAATTGCATATTTCAGACGTAAAAAAATATATTTGCATGATAATTCGTCCCTTTCTTCTTTTAAATAACAGTTCTAACTACGCGCGATAAATCTGTCTGTCAACATTCGTATCACATCCACTTGCAGCATTTTTCGATTTTCGAACACAACGCACAATTTCCCTGGCTTTCACAATGAGCGCGAAACGCCAGCACGGCAAATGAACCACACGTGTCAATCCTCTCAACCCCCCCCCCCCCCTCCCCCCTTCCAAAAAGCTGCGACCCAAATGACCCGAGAGTCACCCCCTTTATCTGTGTGTTGCGCACGCACCCCTTGCTCTGTGCGTAGGGGGGGGGGGGGTCTTTTCGGCCGCGTGGCGGAGGCTGTGGAGCTGACTCCAGGAGCAGACGTCGTCCTGGCAGGAGCTGGAACGCCGTGGGAGAGTGATTTAGACCAGCGCCAGCGTCGTACGGGATAACTGACGAACAGGTTGGTGGATCAAAGTAGATTGGTACAGTGGCTGGGACTTTGGTACGCACATTAGGACTGATAAGTAAACACGAAATACGTGAAAACACTTCAATTATATTGGGTGATTTTGTTTGCAGGTTCTTTTCATTTTGAATATTTCGAGCATGCTTCTGGAACCATTTGTAGAACTAGGCATTGGTGTTTACCTCATTGTTTCTGTCAAACAGCCTCAAGCATGCTGAAGTTATTTTTGCAATTTTGCCTTTTGTGACTTTTCATATGATTTCATGGTATTATTAATATCATGGTCGAATAATTTTGACAGAGTTTGGAAGATTCACGATGTTGTGAGATAGGGACGCTATTGTTTTTTTTTAGAGCGTGGCAATTTAGAGCATGCAGTGAAACAGTAGTAAAGATGATTATAATGTTAAGAAGGTAACTGTTATTTGCTAAAGCAGACATCAGGAAGCAATGGCTGATGGGGTGCACATGTTTAAGCTCCGCTATCCCACCAATTCTAAAGTTAATATGCAATGGTATTTCAGACACGATAGTGAATTATGGTAGCTGGTTATTTCTCGTTTTAGCGCAAGCACCACTCCAACAATGGCTTTGGCCAGTTGTGCAGAACATTTTGAGAATATGTGAAACAAGCAGTATCTCTAGAATTATTGTGTTTACTTATTCGGTTTTCTGGTATACATGGAATCATGATATAACGTTTTAGTGATGCTTATGTCATGTTTTAGCCGTTTGCATAGATGATGTCAAATAAATATATAATTTAAAACATTTAGTGACCTCCAGGCAACGCTGGGACATGGGACGAGGGGTCCACGCTGGGAAGGGTGAAATGGGTAAGGGTGGGTTCTTGGCACCCTGTAAGTACAGCCATTGTGTGATGTAAACCACACGACCTCTAAACAAGACTAGGACGTCGACATGATCTCCAAATCTGTTTGATTATCAACGCTGAAGATTGTGATTAAGCCCGTTTCTGTTTAATTTAGTTTATGAACACGGAAATTTGAGATCGTTGTGGAGATGTTAGGTTGTTTTTCGTCCCCCTCTCCTACAGTCATACACACACACAACGATGAAAGAATATGGACTTTTCTACTCCCTGTGCGTGATCTGGACCTGCTCGCTGAATTCGAAGATCAATTAGAATTAGAATGGGACTAGCTGAAAGGGTAGTCCCGTTCTCACATGGCACAGAGGCTTGGCAACTTTGTTTCAGAAATTCGGCCAGTGCTGGAATGCTAGACACGCAGCAATTTGTGTAATTTCTGAAGCGAAAACTTTTCAAATGATCTCGTTTAATTTATCCACCGAAATAAATAAAACGAGAGCGATTTAAATGCACATTCCTTACACTTTGTTCTCTTAAAGGGGATTTCTTCAAACTTACGTTCATATGTAAGTGACAAAATTTTCGTCATAGCTTACACAGTTAGCCGGAGCCTATCTTAACATTGGCTACTCTAAATATTGCGTGAAAAGAAGCACATGATTCAAGCTAATCAATAAGAATACAATATATAGATGGTAAAATCGTGTTCCCGTGAACTCGACACACCACCCATCTCCACAAATTTGGCAGAAACACTAATCAAGATGCAGTGTCCTATTTTATGCGTTGTATAAAAGCCTTTTTATCATGTGGCCTTTGCAAGATTGATAAATATTTAATTGATTTGTGGTGTTAAACTAGGGCTTCGCGAAAGCAATTTGTGTTGCGTTGAAGATGAGCGTATGTAGCGGTTTGTGTATAGCGGATTAAAAGGTGCTTGCAGCAGTCACAAGAAAACCATGGAGCACCAAACCTGACCATTGCCTTCTCGAAAATTCTAATCACTTGAAAATGTATGCGGATTCTGACGTTCCTTTGTTTCTCTTCGAGGTCAACAAAGCTGGTAACCAAGGAAACGAAGGAAACCGGACTCGTATTGAATCAGCCGTCAAATCACGAAAAAAACACCACAAAAATGCTAATAAAAACCAACTGGAAAAACCTACCGAAATAAGATTTGCAGGCATGATAAATATGTATAAGGTCAACATGTTTAGAAGTTTTGGTGAAGTTATGTTCAGAACTTTGAAATTTACAGGGGTTAGAAATTCGGAAAAAATCGAAAAATTTCGTAAAAATTGATTTATAAAAAATTTACTGAACCGATAACGCAGGGGGTCTAAGTTGAGAACAGAGGTAGATCCTCAGAAATTTTCATCCGTGTCGGTTCAGGCGTTTGGTCTGTAGAGCGCGCACAAACATACAAAAAAAAAACAAAAAAAAAAAAAACATACATACATACATACACAAGTGACTTTTTTTTGGGGTAAGTGAAATTGAAGATTTCGCTCCGCTCGCTTCGCTCGCTACGCTCATCAACGACGTCCTGTCTTTACACTGGCTCAGCAAACATTGTCCAATGGCGTCGGTAACAGATATGAAGAAAAAGAAGACGAACTAAACCTAGCCTAGAAGAGAGGGAAGAAAACTCGGCGCTGGCAAGTAGCTAACGTCAGGTTAAAAGCAGTAAGGTGACCATCGGCTTTACTTCCATTTCAAAGGACGGTACAACTCGAACTTCATGGTTTCTCGTTATTTCACGCAGTCAAGAATTTAATAAGCAAGGTAAGTGAAGTTGTTAGAATAGCTTCTACCCCTCCAACTTTTCTACCGAACAGAGCTGGCCATGAGTACGATGGTAACCCATGATAATGCACTTTCTTCATATTTGTTGTAAAATCTGATACCAAAACATAGTTAAACTATTGTTCACATCTGCAGTCGTGCAGTGTTTCCTGATCAAGGAGTCCCGATACTCTTTAACGCTGAACCGACAAAGCTGGCTATCACTTCGAACAATCTTAATGCGTTTCTTGTTGTCAAGGAGAAGTTGTCGAGATCGCAGCAATTTCAACTATGCTCTGAAGCAAGAGGGTCTAAGTGTACATGCGTAGCGTTGTTTATATTTAGTTGTTTCACTGGGCAATATGCAGTATTTCATTTCAAACTGTGGTTGCCAAACAAGTGGTGATAAAATGGGCTTTTAAAATGATTGCATTTTAATCTTTTTTCCATGTTAAAGGTCGTGGTATCTATTTTCGGTTGGGTTTAGCTCTAATACAATCTTTGCGTAGAGCAAAATGTTTGTTGCAACTTGGGAGTTAAGTTGAGTATTTAAAAAGATTATTGATCGACGAATACTGGGAATGTGGCTGAAATGCACTTCCAATGGTTTTAGGCTAAAATAAAAATGCCATTCCCTGAACGCAGCCCGCAGAGCAGACCCGGCTCCTCCACCACATCGCACTTTAACTTCGTGTCCATGGTAACGCCAATTTCAGAAGGGTGTGTTCCGTTATTCGCTCAGAACTCTCAGAACGCTGATTGGTTGATTGTTTTGTATGTCATTTACGTCACCAAATACTTGGGTAAAAACAAAACGCAGGTTTTTCGATGTCACGGAAAATACCACGAACTTCAATTTTAAACGTAATTAACAGTTTTACTAACCTAGTTAATAACAACTATCGTATCTTTATGCATAAAATAGATTATTTGTTGAATGCGGGCACTCAAATTCACGGTTTTAGTCAAAATAGAGTAGAGACGTCAACTGTCATCCCCTCTAAAGGCCATATTCCACTAGGGTTGCAACCTGCTGATCCTAGGCCTTCTTACCGCAAATTTACTATCACCACCAATGGAACAAAACCATTTAGAGGGCCATGTATCGACAGGTTGCAACCCTAGTGGAATATGGGCTTTAGATGTGGAAAATAGCACGCTTTCTAGATAACACACAGAACGTCCAACGCCGATCGTTTCGTTCGAAATCGAAACGCGCGAAATTTGAATAACGGCACGCGAAGGCCGTGCGTTCTGAGCGATCGGCCTTTGTTACAGAACGGATTTTGACAGCTAATTGGCAAACACTGTGTTCTCAGCGAATTACTGAATACACCCTTCTGTACCAATATGTGTGTGAAATTTTTAACATTATTACATCTTTTTTAATTATTACTTTCGATGCACATTGACAACAAACTAAATCAAACATAAAATAAAATGAAATAAAATAAAATGAGAAGCAGATTGAATTGAAATGTCAAAATAAATAACACAATTATAAAAAGGTACAATACGTTATACGTTATAACGGAATCGCCAGCCCGTAGGCTTTCCAAAGTTATCATGTTTGATAATTAAGCGTATCCGGACGCAGTGTGGGCGCTCTGTGTTGAAGCGTGTTGCGTGAAGGGGAGAAACTGTCAAGATCTACGGCTCGTTTATCGCCAGGGGTAGCCAAGAGCGATTCGCCTGCGCGAAGTCCTTTGCGAGACCTTTGCGAGACCTTTACGAGACCTTCGCGAGACCATCGCGAGACCTTCGCGAGACCTTTGCGAGACCTTCGCGTGAGAGTTACTAGTAGCTCTTGGGCGGAGAAGTCGATCGAAATGATGTGACAGTTCACAGTGGGTTTCAAGCTTGGTCATCCAATACCTTCGTTCGCATGACCTCAACGCGAAATTGGCGGCAAAATGAGAAATGAATGAAATCAAAAACGAAAATAGAAAAAGAACAAATATGCGACATTGAAGTGAGAATTGTCTAAACGAAAGCAAATTGTGTTATGTTTGAGATAAGTGGAACAGTTTTAGTGGATACGACTTTGTTGGTAGTGGATACAGTTTGTGGCAGGACAAAGTACCTATATATACAGTAGGTCAATGTGTGAAAATATAACGATTTCTTTAATTGTTTCTTCAGGAATCTGATATGAAAGTGATTTAGGCTGTTCTTCGTATAGAACCGTAAAATTTAAATATCAAATTGTTAGAAGAGAGAGAAAGGAAAATGTATATCCGTGCAGGCCGCTTGGCATAAAAACGCTTGTTTTTATTTTTCTTCATGACTTGGTAAAGTTTCATGAACAAAAAAAAAAAAATCGGCTTTCAAGCTTAGATAACATTTCCAAGATGAGTTTTATTTTTATTTTTATTTGATCAGTAGAAAAATTATTGTGTCGATTTTGATGAAGAGTAGGTAAATACCCTTTGTTGAATTCACAACAACAAACACACAACAAATAAATCAACATCTGCTGTTACTACAACTGGTAGAAGTTTCTTCGAAGGTTACCGGAACTGAATTTTCGAACAACAACTCATGCGATGTACCACAATGCATTTATGCACTTTAAATTACGACATGGTTTGTACATAAAGTAGATGCTGGGTTTGAGAAAAGCCACGTCGAAACTTTACTTGGAGTAACTTTGCTGACATTTTATTTAACTATAACTTAAACTTGAGCCAACACGTTTACTGGCTGATCAAGGCACCCATTTTGTTTGCCATTTTGCACCTCAATGAAATTACAAGCACGCTTTTTATAAATTAATTTCTATGATTTACTTGTGTATATATTAATTACCTTAGTACTAGTTTAAAAGAAAGTATTTTTAAACTAGCTTTCCAGTGTCCAGTAAAATATACCTTTTGAACGGTAAACGTTCGTTGTCCTCATTTTCGATAAATTGAACTGGCAACGACAAAAAAAGTACCAGTTGAACATGTATCTTCGTCCTTAAACGAAAATAATTGGATATGATAACATGGACTCTTAATGATTGAGTCAGAGAAGTCATAAGGGATTTATTTTCAGAGCGAATGAGAAAAATGATACGCTTGCACCCTTCTGATTAAGTTAAGTCATGTAACAATGATAGTCTTTGCAAGAGAACGGACTGTTGTTTTGTGGATCTGCACATTAGCTCAGTTTGTTATCTTTTAATTGCAAGTATATTCCAAACATCGTTCGTGCTCTGCTTTTCCCTTTGCAACGCATCCAGGCGGACGAACGCTGCACTTTATTTCCTGAAACTCGATTACCAAGTAATTACTTCGAGTAACAAGTGCCAGTGTCACGTGACGCAGTGCCTATTGGATCGTGATTCGTTTTTACAGCGTGCACACGATCGTTTAATTACAGCTTGGACTTCTGCTGAAGCTTTGCTGCTTTTTTTTAATGGCATCTGATCAATGGCGCTTTATTATATGTCTTATCATGTTTCACTCTTAGATGATTGAAAGCAGTCTGGGGGTTGGTAACTACTTGAATAACAACACAGGCTGTGTTTGACGAAAAGGTGCTCTATTGTGGTGGTTAGCATTGGTTCCCTGCTGAAAATTCTTCCCACGATCTTGCAAGATCTTGTCACGATCTTTCAATATATTACAAGATCTTGTCTCAAGATCTTGTCTCAAAATCTTGGGGAAAATCTTGTAATATTTTGCAAAATCTTGTAAGATATGGCAATATATTACAAGATCTTGAGACAAGATATTGCAAGGTCTTGACAAGGTCTTATAAGATCTTGCAAGTTCTTGCATGATCTTGAAGCGAATTTTTAGCAGGGTTACTACTTAGTTACTATGACAACCTTTTCAAATAATTTTACCTGCCTTGATTTTGCGTGCCCCACTTTGAAACAACTGTTATTTTTTTTTTATTTTAAAATGTTTATTCATTCAAGTTTTAAACTTCGATTATATTAGTCATTTAACAAAGAGTCCTACGAAGCCTAGAGGGCCTGAAATAGGAGGTTATTTATTTTCTCTGAACATAGAGCGGAGTATTTCAAAATCATAACCGTAAAAAATAATTCATAATAACAAATAATACCTAATAATATATGGTTTGCAATAAAATACATATTTAAATCTGCGTTAATCAGTTTTATTACATGTTACCTAGTAACATGTAGCAAGTAATTACAAGCATGCATCCACACCCATGTGGGCAATTGCAACGCAGAGTCAAGGGATCCAGTCTGATGTGTGACTTGCATTCTCATTTAACGTGACTACATTATCTGTCACATCTGTTAGCCAAACGGCCTGTTTCTATGGATACGGTGATATGTAATCGTTAATTAATTAATTAATTAATTAATTAATTAATATGCATTACGTTGTAATTAGGACCTCGCTGATTGCCAGACTAGTGATTATGAAGCTGTACGTTGGAATTACGTCACAGGAGTTGTTAGGGGAGATACTGGTGATTGTGATCTTCTCTTTCACCGACAAAAAAGGGGCCTAGGTGCCTGATATAGCCCTCAATGATTGAGGAGCAGAGTTGTGACAGATAATTTTAAAAATTTTCTAGATAAAGATAACGATAACGATATTTTTTTTAATCTAGATAACAAAAAAATATAACAGTAGCAATACTATCTAGATAAAAGATGAAGATAACCAAAATGTATCTAGATAATCCAAAAAGGATAAAAGATAATATCAAAAAATAAACATCCATCCTGAAAACAGCAAGATTGTCGATTTTGACGAGAGATTTTCTTTCCCACTTAAACACGCTTCCAAAGAGGACCACCGCATTCTGACCAGGCTGTGCTCAATGGCGTCAGCGACATACACAGACGGCAGTGGTGGAGGACAATGTTGCCGGACAGATTGATTTGACAACCGATTTTTTTTAGATAATTTTTTTGCTATCTTAGATAAATTGTAAACATGACACATTATTTTATCTAGATGAAGATAAAAGATAACATGTGCTCAGATTATCTAGATAAGATAAAAGATTGTAACTTTGGTCAAGCATCCATTTAAACGTGCCAAAACGTCATTTACACGTTTTGTTTTTTTAGAAACTTATCAAATGTCTTCAAGTTCCGCAAACTTCTTGTACATTCTCAATTTAAATGTATCATGTTGTAAATCAAAATACATCATTTAGCTCAGAATTGATAACGATTGATGACAGAGAAAAAGCAAGCCTAAAAAGACGGTTAATCATACAAAAATATGTTGGTAATTACTAGTTCTAAACACACGAAATAACTGTCTTGTTAGCAGCTACAAACTGGGGTCATACATGGACAGTCAGTAAAATTTTTATTTTATTTAGAGAGGTACTTCATTTCTCTTGCCCATCTTTCAATACCTTCTTAGGGGTCATCAAAAGATTTAGGTCTTCAAAAATTGGCGCTGAGACCCTGATTTATAAGTCCACTGATAGAAGAAAACTTTTGTTAAAGTAGCGATAATGTGAACTCGGGCCACTGCCTGTTTCTCATACTGGATACACTTCCCAGGCAACAACTTTGGTCGAATAGCTACCTAACCTATACTTTCGGAATCTTCACCCTGCTGGCAACAAATCGAACAATTCACTCGTCAAAGATTAACCCGTCAATTACTTACAGGCGTTTTAAGACAACCCTGTTTTTGCCGGTACATTGAAAGATGTAAATTCCAGCTAAGAATTTACCGCTTTCTGTATACACTTTCCAGGCCACACCCGTTATCTGATCGCGACTAAACAAATATCTGTGGAATCCTCACACTTTTGACCACCAATTTGATATCAAAACCTAATAAACCTAAATATCTCCCGGGAAAAAAAATGTATTTCAATTTACCTCCCCAGCACTCAATGCACTGTTTAAATCATATTAGTTCCTCCTTTTAAGGAGCAGAGGGACTACATGCCCAGGCCCCTTGGTCAGTAGGAGTAATACAGTGTCGGTCTAGCAGTACAAGACTAATGTCCATGTTAATGTCCATGCTAATGTCCATGCTAATGTCCATGCTAATGTCCATGCTAATGTCCATGCTAATGTCAGTGGGCAGGATGATGGATCGCGTGGCGCAGTGTGGCGAACAAACGCGTCACTTACTGTTGTACGAGACAGCACTTGGATGTATCAGCGGAAGATGGGGCAGCGATCGATTCTGAGTCGGGAATAGAATATCCTGCCGCCTTAATTGCATGATTTATAGAGGAGTGGTAAAGTGCTCGTATCAACTTATATTGTGGGCTCAGCTTTTATGCGAAAATCAAATCCAAACTTAAGCATTATTGATTTTAAAATAAGATTTTGGTTGGTTTCGAACATAATCTTTCATGGTCCAAAACGCAGCCCACACAGCAAACTCCAATATCCTCCAAGCATTGAAATATACTTTTTGATTTCTAATGTTTAATGTCCCTGTAGAAGGTCACTCTTTTCTAGTACATGAATCCGAAAATTAAATACGCAACAAATCATATTCAATACCAAAGAGTATGAAGAGTGATATCTAAAAAAAAAAAGATTGATAATTGACTCTTCCACCAAAACGAAGAAACTGTATTTCTGTATCATGTTACCTAACATTAAAAATCCAACAATATCACAATCCAGGCTTGAGTATTAACTCAGAGGTATTACAAAAGAAAAATTACTTTTCATACATTTTAGGATGGGTATATTATTATTAGCTCCTAAACGCAGCCCGCAGAGCAAACTCGGCTTCTCAACTTAATCTGCTGGAATTTATTACATGTGCATAGTGTAGGGAACTATAGTTAGAGAAAGAAGGCAGATTCTTTGGGCACCGTCTCAAGCGAGCTGACTGTGTTCATCTTATGGCAGGAAACAAATGAATTTGCCTCAAATTGGAGTAAGTAACTCAGAATTGTGACTCCCTGTTATTTTATATTTGTACGTGTTATTTATTAGCATATCATACTCTGGAAGGTTCAGAATGAAATGAGATTTTAGAATGTTGAAGCTAGGTGATTGATAAACCATTTTATCTCAGTTCACTTTAAACTTTCAGAATATTGATACCCATGAGTGTCAAAATCACCTATTCTTGATCAAGCTTTGTAACCAGAACATTTTTTGTGAAGAAAGCTTAAACTTTTTGCAGTAACTTTATTTTCTGCAGAGTTCTAAGTGTTGAGCGCAGTTTCCTGAAAGGATGTGCAAAGTTTCCCGGCTAAAGAAACGACCCGGATGCTGACAGGTCTGGGTTAAACCCAACGTAGACATGCCGTGTGCTGAGAGAGAAAATGATGGTAGCAACTCACGGAAGATGATAAATCGGATGACGGTACGGTGAAAATAGAATAATCTTTTCCTCTATGAGAACTATTTTAATAAAAGCGCACATATCACATTTCATTTCCTCGTTGAAAATGTAATAAAATATAGATAATCTCGCTTTATAGGAATGGGTTTTGACGAGATATTATTAGAGATAAAACGGGGTTTATATTGTGTTATAAAATCAAAAATGGAAACTTCTCGCAATAAGCACTCAACGTGCTCTCATATTGCACTCAAACAGCACTACATTTACAGTAGAAATAACGTTGAATACTAAAAAATATGGAGCAAAACAATAACTTTAACGTCGTTTGTAAAAACAGGCAAAGCAAAAACTAATTTAGTTTTGTAGCGCAAATCAAAAACGAATCCTGTGGGAACAAATTGTGGTGTTCTCTTAAAATAATAACAATGCATTTCCCCATTTTAATATTTCCAGAAAGAACAATGGGTACTATTACAAGCAACGAATTAAAAAGGGAGTTAATTATTTTGTTGTGTGATAGCGAAATGAAATAAATCGGGTATTTAGTTCATTTATTTTCTTAGCACTCAGCAGTAACGCCAAATATTGCTACTCGATAAATGTTTTAATACTGACTGTTCCATCTGTGCAGTGTTTTAATATAACATTAATATGGACATATTTTAAAGGTAGGTGAAACATGGGAGAAACTATAAATACACGCCAAGAGAAAAAAAAAATTAGAGATGACATAACTTGCAGGTGAAGGCAAAGACGAGAATATATTGCGGGACTTTAAAAAAACTATTTATAACTGTGGTTTTAATTCTCAAAACAAGTCTCACATGAGCAGACATAAGCATAAGAATGTTATTGCTGCTAAACCTCTGCTAAAATAAGCAAAACGCATCTGCGTATAAGCTTTCACTGATAATGTTTGAGCAATCGAATTAATGTTGGCAAAATTTTAGAAGGAAACTTCTTTTTGTATGGCTTTCCAGTGGAAGTCCACTGTGTTCTAAATGTCCGGCATAACTTATTTGAGCGCTCTCCGATGGACCCTGGAATTACGACTGTGGGCGTGGAGAAGTGAATTGTTCACGACGCTGGAATAATCCCATCGACGTTATTCCATCGTTTGGAAGGACGTAGCGAATACCTTAATCTCTCCTGGAACGACACTAAGTATTAGTGTGTTTTGGGCCCAACCGACTAAAGTTATAGACCCTATATATTGCAGCTGCCACTAACGTATTTTAGAAGCAAGGAATGAGTTTATGACTTTTTTACGGCAAACTTTAAAAATTAAGTGGTCATGGCCATAAATTCATAGCGCATATTAATTTTATTTCCCGAAGTTGCTTTATAGAATTTAATATAAAATCTTTCTGGCTGCAGGCGAGATATTGGCTCATATCGCTGGTTTTCAACATTTGCCAGGAAAATCGAGCAATTAACTTTCCAAAATGAGGAATCCTCAACTGCAGATAGTGTTTCCATGTCACTAAGCTGTCATGAAACATCCTAATAAGTACATTCTGTCATCAGAGTCATGAGCTGTTGAGTTTTCTAAACTTTTACCCTGCGTTTATATTTATCTCGAGTAAGGAAACTAAAAAAGAATGTTGAAAGAAGTTAGGTAAATAAGTAACAAAACGCCGCGAAAATACATTTCTCACACAGTACAAAACTAATGTAGGGTTTCATTATATTATTAAGTTTAATTAATTGGAAATATATAATATATTATTTATTTGAATGAAATGTGAGACACTTATTTAATTTAAAGTTTCAAGTATTTAAGTTTCAAGTGATGTTAACACGATGAGCTTTCGGAAAAGCAATGAAGCTATTTAACAGCACCATCGCTAAAAAGCCGTGAAACGTTCTGACAGCTGTCAACCGACCTGACAGCTGCGATTGGAAGTTAATTGCTGCTCGATTTGGCCAATCAGCGTCATCTGCGAGCGACGCCAGCGCCAGGCGGACGATGTTGTTAACGAGTTCGACATCTCTGTTCCATATAGAATCGCTTTCACGATTACAGTATATTCCTGTTTTAATTGCTCGTCAGCTGGTGGCATTTAAATAGTGTTGTGATGAAAACGAGATTGTATTTTAATACCAGAAATTTACATTTGAAATTCCGTTCTCATTTTAATAATACGACTTTGGCTTGATAAATTTTAATTTATGCGAATATTTGCCCTGTTTAACGAAGTTTTCAATTCCTAGCTGAGATCCCGACTAGAAGTTTCAACTGAATTCAGCCAATCAAATGCAGTGAATTCGGTTGTAACTCCTAGTTGGGATCTCAACTAGGAGTTGAAAGGTTTGTTAAAACCTGTGCTAAGTCTTGACTACCTATGACATATGACACAATATTCTTAGATGAGGTCGAAACTTAAAATTCTATAAAGTAAGAAATAATACACCCGACTGCTATTTATGTGTTTTGAAATTTACTTGCTAAAGTCAAAACGTTACTTATGCCCAGTTACAAGTAACATCTGAATTCAGCATATCACATGTAGCGAATTCAGTTGTAACTGCAGTTAATTGGGATCTCGACTTTAGGAGTTGATAAGCTTTGTAAAACCGGGTATTACTCGGGTTTTCAGTAGACCGTATAGATATTGGTTATACCAATATCTAACAAACCTATAACGCATAAACCTATAACGGTTTGCTAGCTGGTTATATTTTGTTTGACAAAGTTCAATCAGTATACATTCAATTTTTATTTTGCTCACCGAGTGCTAGTTTCTTAACGGACAACTAAAAAAAAGGGCACTCACTAACCTATAACATTCTAAATCTGATATACGAAACACGATGCTAAGTCGATTGTACTGTTTATTGTCTTAAAGATCCCCTCACCAAAAGTATTTGAAAGAGCTGGCTGTTGGAACGTTCCTTTCGCTGCAAAACAACCAACCAAGGCTTTTTGATACTCAAAAAACCAAAAATATTTACAAAGTAAGCCCCATAGTTAAGTTTGGTTCAGCATATTTGTAGCATACCTAAGAGGAACCAGATTTTTCTTGAAACAAATTAACAAGCATTATGCAAACACAATGAGATATTTTGACGGAAAAAAACCACCATATTTTTTGCCAAATATAAGCTACCATATATCTAGCCTAACAGCAACCAAAACATTCAATAAAAATTACTCAATAAACAATATCAATCAAATTTAATCAAATTTATATCAAATGTAAAAGGTTTTTCCACATTATTAATGCTTACTTTATCAGGGAGTTAAAAGCAGTGTACTGAAATGCATTACATCGCGAGTCCCAAAGCACTAGCCCAGATGCTGCGTTTGGTTGAACACGCGAAAACTGTCACGTACTGCTCAATGTATTCTAATCAGGTAAGTTGGTAATCACATCGTTTACAAGACACCAGCGCGTTTTGGAACTGAGGCTTCGTGCAATTACCATCCACTACGAGAGTGCAATACCATCAACCAGTTTTAAAAGGGGTTTGAACGTCATTTCCTACAGGCTCAGTATTGGCTCCAACAGTTGAAAACCTACACTAAAGTGTTTGATAAAAACATAAAGGCTAGAAAATGTGTCAACTTTTAAAGAAAATTTTTCCTTTAAGTTCTCCGAAATGCACTAAAAGTACTAAAAAAGATCTATTAAAGATCTTTTGCGATGCAAACGCACTCGATTACGAATTTTCTAGCCTAGCATGATATTTCCTCGCGTATCATCTCAATCATCTGCAAACCATCTTTCTCATACCATCTGCAAACCATCTTTCCACAACCATCTGGCAAACGTTTTATCTATGCCAAAAAAGACAGAGATAACCCTAAATGTTGACTGAAGAATTTAGCAATCGCCAAAACTCGACGCAAACCCGTCACGTCTCGTTTTCCGGCCGGTCACCACCAATTTCCCTCGCAGACTTTCCGTCGGGAAAACTTAATTTGCACGCGGCAGCTCGTGCCGTCACGCAGTTTCCCTGCCGCACTAGCACCCCTAGCGGACATTTCCCGCACTAGTTGGCACAGAGTCCGCTTGCCGTCGGAGAGGTAGACGGCTTTTCTTTTCGCGGCGACTCGAGCTGCCAAGCCCAAGACGCTTTGTGAATAACTTGAAGCAAGCAGGCTAAGAGACAGAGAGCAAAGTGCGAACGTCCACAATTAAATGAAAGTTTTCTAGACCTTAACGAAGTGCCTTGTCTTTTCTTAACTCGTAACGGAATTCTTTAGCGTGTTTTTTTTTTATGAAGGCTGAGACACACTAGGACTGCAAAGCGCACCGCGAGAACCTTGTGACTAAGTTATTTAGTGTTTGATGAGTGGCAGGGTGGCAATCTTATAATAATAATAATAATCATCAAATTACACTATTTTCGTAGTTCCACACTTATATTGCCCATCAAACATAGGTGATTTTTTCGAGAGCATTAAATAAGTTTTCTTTAGTTTACAGCCTACAACTATTCCTATTAGTCCATCATAAAAAAAGTCGTTGGATTGCAGGTTAAATCGTAAGTCTCGATTAAAAGTATTTGATGTTGATGGTAATGCTGATACCATAATAGTTGAAGAACATTAAAAATCGAATTCCACTGTCGTAATGCCCTTTCTCTCGGCTGAAAAACTGCAACCAACTATAGGTAGGTACTCAATCTTGCGAGTGCAAATTCACTGCGAGTGCATATTCCACTGCCGCCAATTCGAAGATACAAGGCACTCACAGGCATTAAGCAAGCAAAAGTGGCTGTTATGCGCCATAGCCGAAAGATTTTCCTTTCACATGAGATAGTGCGAAGCTATTCTTGGACAGCACAAAGGTTTGTTTTTGTTTGTTTGAGAGTATTTATTTAGCAGTGCTAATGTAATTACATTTGATGTCAGTTTTTTTAATTTCGTTAAACTTGGTTTTATATAATTTATTACTAAATTTAACAAAATCATTTTCTTATTTACTATCATTTGGAAGTGTATAAAACTCCTCTATAAAAAATACTTTTGTTTGCTCTTCCTTCTACACCTGAATTCAAATCAGATCTTGTATAATGATTATGTTCTTTAATTGATAGCCTATTTTCTAAGTACTTTGGCATCTTACCATTTACAATTTTAAATATAAAGCTACATATTAAGTACATCTATATTACAAATTTTTCCACCAGTTCCTAAAATCTGTTCCTAAAATGTAATTCTCATTTGATTTTAAGTATAGCTTAACATTCAAGCAACAAGTTGTCTTAATTTTACAATTATGTTCCTAGTTTTTGTTTTTATTTTTAAAATTAAAAAAAGTAATATGCCTGGATATATTCTAGACAAAGTATTTAGTGTAGACAAGGTTCATGAGTGTAACACTAGGGGGGCGACCAATTACAAGACCTTTGCAAGGAACTGTAATGGTGCAAAATGGGCGTCCTCCATTTTCAATAATGGTGTTCGGATGTTTGATAGATTTAATGTTAATGTTACGGATTTAGATAATACGGAATTTAAAATAATTGCCATGAATTGGGCAAAAAAACTGTAATGTAATGAAATGTATGCAAAATACTGGCTTTATAGCTAATAAATAAACAATATTATTATTATTATTATTTTAATTAAATGTCAACCTTTTAGCGCCTTTCAGCGTAATGAAATGAAGTACAATGTAACTAAAACATTACACCGCAGCTTGAGATCTTTGTTCATGGTCATTCAACGTCAGTCAGCCACATTTATAAGTGAGAACTAAACGACAACGTACATTGTTGTGGTTTGGCCGATTTTCGCGTGGATGTAACATAAAAACGGACATTCTTATGGCTACAAATATTATATTAACGTTAAATTTTAAAACAAAAAAAAACGTGTTTTTAAAGAGTTTCTTGACGGTTGACCCACGGTAACACATGGAATTAATTTGAATTTTCGCAATTCAAAGATACCGTAGTGGACTGTGGAGGCGTAACGTGATTCAAGAGGGCTGTCTTACAACACATTATTTTGTACAAAGCTTGTGTAATTATCCAGTTCACAGGCCAGTTGATGCAGTCCTCCATCTTCGCGGAGTTGCCATGGCATATTTGAACGCCATCAATCACCGAAGGGTATCGTGCTTACGCATTGCTTCCCCTCTGTTCCAGATTAGCAGACTGCGAGGGATAGACGCCATGCCTGTGGGCGGACGAGGTCTGGGCAAGACCGGCATCATCTCGGTCCCGTCGTCCGGGGGTAAGCCTGCCAAACGCCCTTGTCTCTGCGCTGAACGACACCCTTTGGGTCGGCTGCTCTGTTTATTTTGCACGCCTGGCAGCTACGGCTTTGTTGCCAAACATTGTGTTATTATAGTCAGTACACGAACCGATTATGCATATATTATAGACATTTCAAAAAGAAATTGGTAAAAAAATCAATTAAAAGTAAAAAAATCATTAACTCTGTTTACGTCTACCAATGTCAGTGACACGATTGTCATGAACATTGGCTTTGGATTCTTAATGGCAGAGTCACAATATGCACTGATCTGGATTCCCTGATTGGTCCAAAGCTAAAATCCGTTTCGTTCATACTTAAAGTTGCATGCGAAAGCTAACAGATTTAAAGATGGAAATGTAGGTATATTTCGCCTTCATTCAAAAGACATTGCACAGTTTGGAAGTAGTGAATTCACCTGCCTATGCGAAACGGATCGAATCCACACTCTGGCATCCCGCATCCGTCTTGTGTACTGACTACACCATCCATGTCGCTCTCACACTTTCAGCTTTGGAAATAACTGACACACTTTTAAATTCTCGTTGTAAATAAAACGCTTTGACATAAAAAATAAAAAAATTACGGCATGACCATTGCTTTAAAAAATCGCAACGCCAAAGCACTCTTCCTCCAGGTCCTCAGTGAAGCATATTATCCAAAAGAACGTTCTATGGTTGACCTCTCGCTCTTCGGCACAGAATCAGTCATTTCCCATCTTGCTTTCGCCAATTGCACGAGCATGGCCGGTGGCGTTGTTACAATCCATGACTGGCACAGACGCAATGTTTAATATCGCACGTAATGTGTGACCGTTTAGTCCTTTTGTTCGGTGGTGTCATGTAAAAACTAGTATCGATGCTAAACACTTCGATCCCAGCTCGCACAATGATCGTAGGCAATAGGGGTACACGAACCGACAACGTATGACAAACAGACCGCAAAAATACTCGCTAATGAACCAGAATTGTCCCAGAAATGCGAATTCACACGTATGAACGCAGATAATTAAGATGGTTGACGGAAAACAATTGTATTCAGAAAAAAACATGCACTGGGATGCGAGAAACAAATCTGCAATAACTTAAGCTTAGCAAATAAGACTCGGGTTTGTATTTTTGACCGAGACTGACTGGGAAACTGTCAGTAGGTACTCAACCGAATTAAATGATGAGCAAGAAGCATCACAATCTAAAGATGACATTTAGTGAGGAAATATTGCCTCATAAGAACACCGGAGTGTTTTAAATAACTTTTAGTGGCCATTGTAAATGGCTAGAATGGCGAGTTGTAAATGCGCTTATAAGCAGCCTTTGATCATAAGGAATTATGCGAAACCCAACCAGTCCCAATAGATCCCATTTCAAGTGCTTTCTGACTATTTTTGTCTGTACGTAAGTTATTGCATATTTGTTCTCGCCACCGGGATCGAACTTAAGACCAATCCCATGTTTAAGAAACGTCTATACCAGCTTGATCGGTAAACCACCTGCTGATCAGCCATCTTGTGCAATTTTACGAGATTGGTAAGATGCCTTCAAAAACCAAGATAGAGAGAAAATGTAACATTGCGTCTTCCGGCCACCGCTTGTAAGATGCGCTTTCCGATGTCAGCATCATGCAGTGAATGCTTCATTTGCATCTCCAGCTTTCGTCGCTAGATTGCAGTGTATGAGACTTGCCTTCACAATGCATTACACTCGAGAACATACTAAAGCATATCGGCATTAAACTCAAAATAAATACAATAATTAATAAAGATAATTTAACCAAATGCGTTTTATAGACACATTAGTTATATTTGTAATTGTCATCTTATTATTGCTGCTCGACTTTGCCACATGGTTATCATACAGTCGGTCGTTGTAGATTATTGGGTCACAATACTGCAATAAATTTGAAAATAATGTGAGATGATCATTCAGGTTTTGAATTCCACACCAAGTTTTGATTCGAGCCTCAATAGGAACTCCATTACAAAAGTTTTTTTTCCATGTCAGCAGTATAAGAAATTAATTTACAAACAAATTTAGTGGGCAATTCATTCGTATAATATTATATTGTCGCTTTAGAACAAACCTCATACCTCAAAGACAGTAACCAGGCTTGTTCTTAAGAGACAAGAGGAAATACAAGTCTTCAGACATGTCATGAGTGCATATCTTATATCATTTCCTTTGTTATTTCCCTGTGCACGAACGATTCAAGCTGTCTGAACGCCTCTAAACGCATTCTCTTGTAGAATCTCTCCAAACCTCCTTCTCGGTACAATGCCTCTATTCTGAACGTACTTCCGAGATACCAAATCATATATATATTTTAAACAGAAAATTGCACAAAAGCCCGCGTTGTTGAAATTCAAAGCTTATTTATGCTCTGTTGTTTTATGCGCTGTTATAATGGCCCTATTTTGCTACATATTTCTTCTAATTGGCTACTGGGCAGTGATATTGTCATGGATTGTAATCAATCAGGTTTGCAAAGACTAGAGGCTTGTATCTCACAGGAAAGCGAATCTGTACCGATTAAAACACAGAGAGTCAAGATAAGATTACCGATTTTGTCAATTACTAATGCAGCAAAAATAAGTCCATTTTATCAATTGACTTTGCAAAACTTTACAGAATCGCAGCCCTGTTTATGTTTCGTACTCCTCCGTCAGAATTCATCAAAGCCACGTGAAAATGTCCGATATGCTATGCGAATTACTGGTCAAGGGTATAGCCACGGTCCTTTTGTAGACCATAGGTTCACAGAACACGGCTTAAAGATAATGCTAATATTTTTTTGTGCGATAACTGCATGAGCTCGGGTTCACCGACACAATGGATATTTTTGGTTCGAAAGACCAACAGAAGTGAATGAAGTGCCGTTGGGCGGAACTTAAGTTTAGGCATAAACTACGCTGTGTGAAGTAAAAATGAGTGTTCTTTAATAGATTGCGAAGTAGTTTACAAACACTTTGCATGACTTACAGTCCGCTTGACCCCTTCAATAACAAACAATGTCTGAATCAACATTCCCGGAATTGAACCATTAAACTTCTGCGCTTCTGCGCTTTTACTAGGGGTTCTGGCATTCAATTTGTCATAAAATTTTGTTAAATATGTTTATAAACCTATCCATTTGTGCCCTTTTTGATACAGATGACTGATATCAAATTTGTTTTGGAACCTCAAACAGGCAATATCATTTTTTTGCGCTTTAACCTATGTGGTCATTTTGCGCTATCTTGCATCGATATTTTTTGCATTGATAATTATCGATATTTTGCAATATCTTTAAGCCCGAACCTATGATTTGAAAATTATACGACCATTAGCCGTTTGGGGATTAGCAACTACTCTAAACTGAGTCGAGGAAATCCTTTACAAAAAGATTACCGCCATGTAGTGACTTTGGTCTCCATTCGGATTACCACGGGATTACCATGGACTCCAATGATGGCAACTTTATGCAAATTATTTTACCTGTACACATTGGAAAATGAATAATCATCACTTTTATCAAGCCATCTAACTTCAGAAAACACTTTGCATATTATTGTGCTTAAGCACATATAATTTTTAAGCTATTTTCGAATACTTTTCTGTGAGATATAATTTACGTCAACTTCACAATCATCTTCAACTAATCCACCTATAAACCTGAATCACATAGGGAACTGCTACTCCTCTAGGCCCAGATCCACAAAGCAGAGTTAACTCTTAACCATCGGGGTAAAATGATGAACAGTAAATCACAGACGGCGTTAGAAGATTGTCAGAGGCAATCACCATGGTGATAACAAACTTATCCCTGTTTTTGCCTTAACTCAACTTTGTGTATCAGGGGCTGTTCATGATCGAAGACCGAATGCTTGCTTGTCGACAAAATGGCGGCCACATCTTTGACATTCACACAAAAACACGGCCCTCTGGTGTGCTAATCATTCTCTAAGTGCATGCGCTTCTGTGCTAGGTGTTCAGTAGAAGCCTGCCATCTCTCGCCACCACACGAACAATCCAAGAGACAGTGAACCATAGACCCTTCTTAACCGGCTCACTTCAAAGATGGCGGTCGGCGGCAGGGGGTTGGGGGGCGCCAACATTGTCACTTCGTCGCGGGGCGGTGAGTATTACGAACAAGTACACTTTGGTTGTTATTTGATGAGGCAGAGATTTCTGGCTTATTGGTGTAATATAATATGTTTAATTTGTTGTTGTAAGTTGTAATTATAAGTAGATGTTTAATGTTGTAATGGTTGGTTGTTGTAATGTTTAAGTTGAAGTCACAGATTAGTTAACACAGGTAGTCCATGTCTTTGTTAAAATTGACTACGCGAAGTTTTACGTGAATAGAGCACAGCTAAAATTACCGCACTCCTTTTAACAGCAAGCTTAATAAATGAGAATTCTCTAAAGAGAGGGCACTGATGTTACTGTTTCACTCGCTATGCAGTTCATATTTTTACAGTTCTCTATGTCATTCGCCTTTATACAAGCTAGTTCACCTAACTGGCATTATTTTGTGCACCCTTGCTTGGACTATCTGTGTAAGCTATATCAGTGGAAATTGGTAAGGCTAGAGTTGGTGACTTGTAAACTGACGGGGTAAGTTGTGACCATATATCGACCAGGATTTTCTATTTACCCTTAATGGCAATGCTTGGTATAAATTGGTGAATATGGTGAGTGAGATTATTAATTGATTAATATGAACTAGGGCTTCGCGAACGCCATTTGTGTTGCGTTAAAGATGAGCGTAGCGTTTGGTATAGCGGATTAAAAGGTGCAGGCAGAAGGCATATGAAAACCATGGAGCACCAAGTCAGACCAATGCCTTCTTGAAAATTCTGATCACTCCTAAATTTAGACGATTGTGACCTTCATTTGTTTCTTTCTTATCTGTTTCAACGTGAAATTATGCTCATCTTGAGAGCATTGAGCAATGAGAACGTAAATACAGAACACAAACGTATGCCCGAGGGTTCTTATTTCACTGGAGATATATTTTTGATGAGGATACAAATTCAATTACTTCCAAAAACAAAATTGACTAAACTTCTTGTTTCTGTCAAAATCTATGTCTTGGACGAATCTGAAGTCAACAAAGCTGGTAATCTAGGAAACGAAGGAAACCGGACTCTTATAGAATCAGGGGTCAAATTACGAAAAAAACACTCTAAAAATGCGAATAAACACCAGCCGGAAAGCCCTACCGACCTCAAATTTCAGGCATGATAAATATCTATAAGGTATACATGTTTATAAGTTTTGGTGAATGTTTGTAAAAAAAACTTTGACATTGACAGAGCTTCAAAATTTTGAAAAAATCGAAACATTTCGTAAAAATTGTTTATAAAACATTTTCTGAACCGATATTTTCCAAAAACGTGAAGGGTCTTAGTTGAAAACACAAGGTAGTTCCTCTGCAATTTTCACCCATATTGGTTCAGGCGTTTGGGCTGTAGAGCGCGCACGCACACACAAAAACATACCCAAGTGACTTTTTATAATCTTATTCAAATTACGAAAGCTCGTAATTGGTTAGTCATTTTAGTATTATGTACACTAATTGTACTAATTTGTGTACATAATACTAAAATACACAAGTTACTTTTTCCTGGGGGTAGTGAAATTCAGATTTCGCTCCGCTCGCTTCGCTCGCTGGTCGCTACACTCATCAACAAACTAGAAAACACGCTTCTCAAATGCATCTTTTTCTAGATATTGATTCCATTGTCCTGGATATTTCTACTCGTTTCTTTTCGTTCCATTCTGTTTGTCTTTCCAGTTGTATTTCAGTGAGTATTGTCGTGTTTTTTTCTTTGTACACTGAACAAGCTAACAAAACTTGTACGTGAATCGTGTATTTGAAAGTGGAAACCGGTCAGAGCAGTAAAGTAAACATCACAGAATCTTGGAAAACTGAACAACCACTTCTACCATTCCCGTCAATTCGGACCCATCTTTGAGTTTTTCCTTTTCGAGTAAAAAAAAATTCCGAGCATCAAACCACCGGAAAATTCGTCTGATTTTCATATTCCACGAAAGTGGGTCGTGGAAACACGCATATACGTAACGGTAGGAAATCCAACTTAACCCTTGAAAATGGATTTTCCTTTGCTTTTCCCGCGTCCGCTTGGGTGGATCTGTGACATTTCCCGACGGCTGACATTGTTTGAGCACGTTTATTTTGGGCGTGATTGCGTATCATCGAAACAGGAAGCGATGTACTTGCACAGAAATGTAGAAGGTGGTACCTATTACTCTTCAATGTCTCTCTTACGTTTGGTCTCCGTATCCATGGCAACGTCATTTTTTAAAGAAATTCTGTGCGAAAAAGTGTGCGCGATTGGAAGAACATGTTTAATTCAATTTGATAACATCTCTTTAAATCATAACTGACGTTTTGTACGTGACTTTATAGAGTATAGCAACACTTTCATGGCAAAAAATTTGCAAAATTTCCGCGAAAAAACTTAACCCTCCGTATTTTGATACGCCGTTATCTTCAAAGCCAGTTCAGTGACCCCAGTTTTTATTTTGCTGATAATGTTCAGCAGATAATTATATTTGAAATTTATCAGCATTTGTTAAAATGCTATGGTTAAATTTTGAGCTATCATGGGTTATATGCCGGTTTTGACCTGATTTCCTATGTCGCCTATGTTAAATTTCTATGTAATTAGGCCGGTGACCCCCCAATATTATTGAACCGTTGGATGCGGCGTTAAATTTCCAACTAACACCGACTGATTTTGAGATTTTTTCATGAACTTTGAGTTATGAGTGAGAAACTTAAAGGCCATATTTCACTTGGGTTGCTACCCGCGGGTTCATTTTAAGTTTGCGCGAACAGCTCGGCAAATAGGATATTTCCTAGCGCGAAAGATGGGAACCGGCGGGTTCTAGAGAACCGACCAATAGGAACAAGGCGAGCCATGCCGATACGTTTTTCTACTGTCAGCTGTTTTCTTTTCATCTGTCAAAATCGACATGAAATATATAATTTATATAATTATTATTTTTTGACATAATGAATTAAAAGTATAAATTCACTTATTTAGACAAATCAATTCAAGACAAACTAGCCAGCGATCAGCTTGAAGAGTTTTACGAAGAAAATTAACTGAAAAGTTAATAAGCAATTGTCTTGCCAGATCTTTGTCTTGTTTCAAAGCAGTGCGCGTGCGCTAGGAAAGCCGGACGTTTCTGTGTGGAATAGCAAAATGGCGGCCGATAGCAATCGGCGGGTTGCAGCCCTAGTGAAATACGGTCTTCCGGCCCGAAATTCGAACGCCGTGTAGTCTCCATTTTACGTTAAGAAGGAGAGTGGATTTGCTTATCCCACGAGGACCCACTGCTGCTAGACACTAGCTAAGAGTCTCGAAACTCGCAAGCCATGTCTCGAGTCGGACAAAAGGCTCTATGGGCAGTTTTGAAACACTAAAAGCTCGTGTCTAGCAGCAGTGGATCTTCGAGAAAGATGAAAATCCACTCTCCTTCTCAGCGTGAAATGGAGTATAGACCTATGCAGTTTACTATATTTTAGAGACCGACTGAACGATTAAAGTTGATAGCTGATAGCCGATAGCTGAAAGATGTTTGCTGATTGCTGACGGGGCTACTTGATTTAACAAATCTGCACACCTTTTTTGTCAGTTTTTTATGTGGATATAAACAAATATGAAATTTAATAATCAGGTCAAAATGATCATGTTAAGAAAATAGAGACATGCACAAAACGATTTGATTTGTATCAAACGTTCAAACATCGTCACACTGAAAAAACAACGACAAAGTAACAACGTCGAGCGTATGTCCAAAAAAAACCCTTTGCTTGGTTCAGAAATGAAAATGCGCAAGACATACTTTTGCTCCGCTGCCTCTGATGATAAATCTGTTGTGATTACGTATTTTCCTTACACCATTTCCTTGCCAATCTGTCTCTTTCTATTTTTTTCACCGAAAGAGCAACATTTGTCTGGCACAGGATTCACATAGAAGGCCAACAAAAGAACCCCCCCCCCCCCCACTGCTCTCCCACCATTCATAAATGACGGCCAAAAAATCCTCATTCCTTCTCAACCGTCGTTCGACGCATCGATACTGGATTATTGCCCCCATTCTGCTATTTTCTTTGTCGATTTCTGGCGAATTGTTACAGAATGTTGCTGAGGTCCTAAAACCTTTAACACGTGCTTCGCTATCATGGATATCGTTTCTCATAAAATCCCAACATTCGGCGTTGCGATTTATAACCTATACAATCGTAAACGAATGCATCGTTGAACGCAAAACAAGATTTCTCTAGAATGCAATAGTATAATATACTTGCACACAGTAATTTTGAGTCGACTTCTTGTCACATCGTGTTAAAAACTCGTTCTTCACAAACTCAACCATAAGGCGCTGGTTGTGATCTAAAATTTGTCCTTTTTTAATATCGGAAAATACTTCGTGCGTCGCAAACTTGTTTCCTCCATTGGCATTTGCTATGAAAGAAAAACACGAAACGTTACGACGAAGTTTGCTTGTGTCAGTGTAAGTAGGCACGTATACTCTGTCAACGTCTCTGTGGCAGCTGGCAAATTATTTATGCTCGGAGCATTCAAATGAACTGGAGCTTATACAAAAGTGGCGGAGGGCTCAAGCTAAGAGCCCCATTAGTGGCACAAGCTAGCAATTAACAAGCTTACTCAGTCTCGTGCAGTTTTTTTTAACGAGTTCTATTACTTTTTTATGTATCGCTTGCTTTTCTTTTTTTGAAGTTTTCCGTCAGCACAATGGGCGTAAGTTTATTACATTATACAACTTTGGGAGAAGAATATAATTAAAAGTTATCACCAATATCGGCATCGGCTTCGGCTTCACAAATATTTACACTAATTTCTATCCGCATGTCGGTCCTCAAATCTTTGCAAAACAATGGGCCTTTCGACAGCCTGCTATAGGAGTTGGTATTTCAGGGGAAACCCGGTTAAAGTGGTTCTTTTTTAAGTGGCGAGGGCTGAAATGAGAGTTTTTGCATTATTTTGCTACTCATGATGCTGTTAGAAATGGGCTGATGGTTACAAAACTCACTATTCTGGATGTTTTCAAGCTAAAAAATGCTTTTTGATAGTTTTAACTTTCCTAACCAATTTTAAAGTAGAGTGCACATTCCAACTAAACACTCTCTTTCTTTAATTGCATTTAGTTACAGAGCTAGGATTTTTTTTTTTGTGAATCTCCAAGCGTTTTCCACCAGATTACAGCTTTGTGCAATGCTTTCTCATCAAGTTTGCAGAGGATGATGTTCTGTTCATAGAAGATAAAATTGTACGTTTGATGGGTTTAAATGTGATCCTCCCGAGTCAATATTTCATTTGCCGACCAGTAGCCCCGATTCCCTGTGGATCACGCCGAATCATAACCCGTTCATCCTGGCACTCAACACTGATCAGGGAGTACAAAAAGAAAATACTTTTGAAATCCTGTTCGGCAGATCCTCGGTAGGGCTTTTAGACGATACCATATCTTCGAAGCGATGAAACTTCTTCACCGACTACTTTTCCGTGTGTACATACTCAGGAAAATCCCCTGGCGAAATCAACATTTCTTATTGGATATCCCGACCTTTACCAACAAATTTTTTACTACTCCCATTTTATCTCCATTCTACGTCAAAGCACGCAAGGCACTTAGGCCGTAAGTTGAAATAAGTATCCCTGTTTCAAATCTTCTATTCTTAAGTATAGTTCCACTCTTTTAATGGCCGTTTTTAATGCCAAAATGTGCCATAGCACTTTTGAGTGTATTCTCTTTTAGAAGACTGTTATGTTGGCCATATTAAATGGTCATTCTCTGAAGTACGTTCTCAATACGGTACTTATTCGATATTAGGTACTTTGCGTCATACAAATATCCAATACTATAGCTGGTATTAAAGTGTTCCAATTTTTCGTTTCAGGTGGAATGATCACCTTGAAAAAAGAATATCTACCGAACAATTGTTTACAGGTTAACTATTATTGACCGCCCCTCAAAAATAGCTCACCTCTTAGGTAATGTATAAGGCTTTCAAATTAAGTAAGAATTATTTTTTGCTATGATTGGTTTGGCTAAATAACGTCCGTAACTATGGGAAGTATTAGTTTCCAAAGTAACCATAATTTCCCATAGTTACGAACGTTAATTAGCCAAACTAACCACATAACCTTAATATTCTTACGTGATTTGATAGCCTTGTATATAACCTTGGAGGTGAGCTATTTTGGTGGGGCTGTCACTAATAGTTTGCCTGCGAACAATTGTTTGATATATATTCGTTGGCCAAGGTGATCATTCCACCTTAAGTTTTTCATATCACCATTTTCCAAAGCCTTCTTTCAACATTGAAGCCAAGAGAAAAATAATAAAAAGAATCACTAAAGCCCGAATGCAGAGACGTCACTGAGTGCACACTCACACTCTGTGCGCACTCAGTTGGCATTTGCAATGCGCACTGACTGCGGGCTCAGTATGAGTGTACACTCAGTGTTGACTCTGAATTCGGGTCTAAGAATCTATGATAGGAAGATAAAAATATTTTAAATAATCTTAAGATAAGTGTGAGTTACCAACTATTTAAATATATCTGGCTGATCGCTGAATAAAGAACAATAAATCCACAGTCAGTAACAACATTTTGGTTTATTGTCAAGCATAAAAACAAATCATCATTTGAGCATCTCAAAGTAAAATTTTAAACACCGTAAAACGAGAGCCACAAGATTATTCGTCAAAATAAAGAATCAGTAATAAAACACCCGTAATCCCAAATCAATCGATATTGCTACCATTTGTCAAATTTCATAACTTGCAAATATACAGCAGTTTCTTTGTGTTAAAAGGCCGCAAGTTCCTGCTGCGAGTTCATGTTATTTCCTAGCCGCACATTCCCGCAACGACAGCCACCTTTGGTCCGCAAAGTTTCCTCGCTGTTATCGTCATACCCTCCGGGGCTGTCGGGTTCAAGTAGAACTCACTCCAAAGTTCCGCTAACATCGTCAGTCAAGTGCCAATATTGTCGTGTTGTTCTCTGAAGTCGTGTTAGTGCTTTGGACTGACATTTCAGACAAGTTTTGTCATCAGCCATGTCATTCACTGACGGCCAATAAAACAGTGCCAAAGGGTCTGTTATGTAAAACTCCTACACGCAGCCCGCAGAGCAAACTCGGCTCCTCCATGCACAACGCCTAAACGCAGCCCGCAGTGCAAACTCGGCTCCTCCACGCAAAACTCGTAAACGCAGCCCGCTGAGCAGACCCGGCTCCTTCACACCAACTCCTGTACGCAGCCCTCAGTGCTGGACTGCCAAGACTAAAACGGTTACCTGCCCTTGGTGCCGATGGACAGTAGCAGGATGCATTTCACCTCCGGGTTCACCCTCGGCTCCCTTTCAAGTGATATTTGCGTCATCTCGTACCCAATTTGTAGAAAACCTCACCATTTCTTCAAATTCTCTCGGCTGTGCTAGACCATATATTTTTGGAAAAAATATAAAGATATCCGGGTGGCGAATCATTCTTTGATATCTGCATTAAACAAGCTGAGATTCGAACAAAGAGTTATGTATGGGCACTCTCGTAAGCTGACTGACAGGATTGTAGACCTTGCGGCGAACGCAGGAAGTAATCCCACCAATCCATCACGCAGATGCCTCGGTGGGAGTGAGAGGAACCCGATATCCCGTTCGATCACCTGATTGGCTGCCCGAGTTTCGAGGCGATTGCCTGCCAGAAGCCCGATTGCGGGGTGGTGGCATAACAGGGAACTTTATACTGAGCTTTCATATTCTCAATCTGAAACCGCTACTTCCCTGACGAATCAAACCGCAAAGGTAGATTTTATAAACAACTGCCCATAAAAAGTAATGAAATGTGGCGTTCTCCTGAGCTCGACACACCTTGTTTGTGCTGTATTAATGCCCAGAGGTTTTTCTTTTGAATTCAAAATAAATATTTTAACTATTATCTCTGAGTATAGTTAGCACAAATAATACTTAAGTGTGACCATATGAAGAGTTCAAACCTTTGATATGACAAAATTGAACAGTTTCCCAATTTCCCAGTAAGTTTTGAAAATTCCACAGAAGAAGAAAAACATACGGTAGACAAAATTGGGCACTAATGGGTTAAATCAATAATGTTATTAATTGATTTTATCATTATTATAATTTATTAATTAACAGCTAATGCTTCGCGAACGCAATTAATGAGGCGTTGAAAATGAGAGTAATGGTTATATTTGCCCGTTGCAGAGATTATAAAAGTGACAAACAAATGTATTTATTTTGAATCAAAACCATGGAACACGGAGCCGTGCACGCGTTATCACTGCCTTCTCTAACTTCTGACCACTCGAGCATTCAGATGAAATTGTGACCTTCCGTTGTTTTTCTCTCCGAGCTGTCAGATAGCAAAAAACATACTTTTTATGAGCTTATTGAGTAATGGGAACGTAATTACATAAATGTTACGTATGTCTGAGGGCTTACATCAAAATTGTAGATAAATTCTGACGAGGATTTCCTTTGAATCACTTCCATAAACGAAATTTACTAAACTTCAAGGAGACCGGATACTGACTGAATCCGGCTCAGAAAAACACCGAAATCACAAAAAATCACTGCAAAAATGCGAATGAAAACCAATCTACCTAGAGCCTGTTTTACGTGGTGACCGATTTCCATAATATTTATCATGATTTATTTTACGTACCCAAATGACAAATGTCACCATGTAAATGAAAAAATGTGATGAAAAAAATCCATCGAGGTCTATCATGATAGATGATGATAAAAGAGTTGACGACATTTTTTCAATTAGGCCCGGTTCTGTTTTCGTGAAAGATGTGATGAAATTAACCAATCAACTCTTAAACTTTGAAATATCTCAATTTTCAAGATGGCGTCTCCCATGAAATTTACAATTTAACTTCCCACTGCCTTCTGAATAATCATCAATGAGATCAACATGTGTACATAAAATTATGAAGAACATAAAGTACATAAAGCTACATGAAGTTACGTACATAAATTTGACATTTATATAGAGTCAACATTTAAAAATTTTATTTCTTGTAAAAGTTCTTAACCGATCTTTCCAAAAACGCATGGGGTCAAATTTGAGAACAAGGGAATCTCCTCTCAAAATGTCATCAAAATCTGAGTAGGCGTTTGGTCTCAAGAGCGGCGCAAACATACACAACTACAAAAACAACAAAAGCGCTTTTTAGTTTTTTTAAGGCTAGCTAAATTGAAATATTCATTAAATTAATATTTTTCCGATCGTTTCTTGATGTTCAATGGGCAAAAAATCCTCAAACTAAATTTCCGGGACACTGTAACAAAGGGAATTTTGTGGACATAACCAATTCAATTTTTCCTAGTGGCTTGCGGTAGACCAAATTTTAATATAACCTCGAGAAATTGTAGGGAGAAAAGAAATTTTTTTTACATAATAAATTGGTCTCGCAACAATTTCTAGGAAAAATCACGTAATTTTCCTTTCAATAAGCACAGCAAAAGACTAAAGCATCTTTTGGCTGTTGCGCTTTAAAAAATTTAACGTCTTGATTGGTGTAACAACACTGGCCGGTCTCCTGAGAACAATCATTTTTTCCCATCCGAGGCGGGAACAGTTATACGTCAAACGCTTTAATGGATGAATACAGCTCCAGAGTAAATCACTTATATATAGTCAACGCTTCCGTGAAACTTTCTTTGACTTTTTACACGGCATTTTCGGACAAGTTGTGAATTATGATGATTTGGTGACCAAATGCCATATCGCAAAAATTCACTTGAAATACGTAAGATGGAGACAATGGTTTTAATTTCAGCAAACTCTGTTGCTGCAGATGAATCTTTCAAGTTAAGATTTATTAATTGACAACTAAAGATCCAGAGCCATTGTTATGGAAATTATTTGCTGACATACGTGATTTACTCTGGAGCTGTATTCATCCATTATTGCACTTCTTTTAAATCATTGGAATGTAAAAAATGTAAATTGCCTCAATGAATCAAGAAATAATTAATTATACTAACAAAATTACTTGCACAGCGCACATTTACACAACGCTTTGTCAAAAATCTATCGTGGTTTCAGTTTGTAGTTGCTTTTAAAATCACAAGTTTCACTGACAGTCGCAAGCCTGAATTACACAAACACATTTTTTCACAAAACCCTTGTGGGCAAGTAATTTGGGGACTTTTTTCTGTTTGTAAGACACAAGTTGCATTGAGCACCAGAGTTGTGCCCCAGGGCTTTGTGGGAAATGAGTCCGTGTAATTCAGACAAGAGTGTGACAAGAGTTATTTCTCCACAGTGACTTGCTGATATAAACAACTTGCTTGAAGACCTGTATCACAAAGATGGGCAGAGCGAGTAAAACAGACATATACAAACAATATGCCGGCGTCTCAAGTTATAATTATTATCTTCTTAGATTTTTGTTAAGGTAGCTGTAATTCAATTTGTTGATCTGCATTTCTGCAAGATTTTCATTTAATCTATGTTCTAAATGTAACGCAGAACGAGCTTGCATCAACATTCTCAACGTCCACCGTAATTCACCCACTAAAATATTATACTTGTAGTACATACGTTAAACATCCACTAACCTAACCTAACCTGGGTTGACCCGAGAGTAGGAAACCGCCGGGAAATGGACTCCATGTTTCCGCTGGGACTATACCGTAGACCGTAGCTACAGTTGTATAACAAAGCCGTGGTTAAACCGCGCAAACCGTGTGGTTAACACAAGTCCGCCGGGAGAGAACAAAGTGTGTAATGTGAGAAGAATGGAGAATGTCAAGTGTGCTCAGAAAGCTTGCATAAAAAAGGAATCGAACCGCATGTGCAAATACACGTCAGTGCTTTGTTAGAAAAATTCGTATAGGACGCAAAGGACCGCTTGGTTTTTGCACAGCGTGTCCAAAGCAGTGTGAACCTTGCAAATGTTTGCTAGACCAATTCAAGTGTGAATATTTTATGTTTGATTATAAAGTAGATTTGCATACTGATGATGGTGTATGTATATTTTATATTCCATTTGAAATTTGCATTTCTCGGGACGAGGTTGAAGAAGCTAAAAATAAAATGAAAGACGAGTAAATAAGACCAGCAGGTTTTGAAGATTCACGAAATATTGTGTGATTCCGCGATGTCAAAGTCTTTTTTGATCTTCTCTGCATTTGAGTTTTAAAAAACATTTTGATTCAAAGCCTTATGCCTTATTAAAGCCTTATTATTATTGTGATTTACTGCCTTTGAAGGACCTTCTTAAATACCGTTATATACTTAAATATTTCTTCTGTAAAAAATATAAGATCAAGTCAGTGCATAATGTAAACACCCGTCACCAGCTCCATCCCCTATTCAAAGTCCCGATCCACAAAAACAAAAATGGATTACGTCAGCTACAAAATTATATACCTTCCCTATTTAATACCCTACCCGAGAATATCTTGGAGCTACACAAATACCGTGATATTAAATGTGAAACTAAAAAGTGGCTCCTAACTCAGTTTGCATCCCAATAATCAAATCATTACTAATTTCTCAAATAACAAGAATCAAATTAACTGTTTTATATTTTGCTGTGCTCTTTTTTATTTTAGATATACAATACCTATGTTAAATGTTAATTTTTTGTTGTTATTGATATGTACTGTAAAACACTGCTATACAGCATATACTGTAATACTGTGCAGATAGGAAACGGTTATTTTGAAAGATTACGTATAAATAAGCAACCAGCGGACAAGCCCACGAAGGGCTTCGCTGGAAAATTGTAACTGCTACTTGTAAACCATGTGTTATCATAAGAACCACAATAAAAATAAATAAAAATTAATAAATAAATAAACAAATCAGGGATGTTCTGAGCTGATCGAAAGTGTTCACCTCCTCTGATAACAATTATACCCCCTCACGTTTCCACGGCAGGTTCTCTTGGAAATCAATTAGCCAAAGTGTAGATAATTATTATCGATTTCCTGTAATCCCTCCTCCCTTTAACCCTTAGCAAGAAGAGAAACTGCGCATCTCAACTTCCAGCTCACGGCTCCTTTGTGAAAACGTAGTCAGCGCCTTGTGGATTGAATAATTCAGGAGGGACAATTTACACATTGGAACTGACGAGGGCTTCGCGAACGCAATTTGTGCTGCGTTGAAGATGAGCGTAGGTAGCGGTTTGTATACAGCGGATAAAAAGGTGCAGGCAGAAGTCATATGAAAACCATGGAGCAACAAGCCTGCCCATTGCCTTCTCGAAAATTCTTATCACTTGAAAATGTTGACGGATTCTGAAGTTCCTTTGTTTCTCTTCAAGCTGTCAGAAAGCGAAAAATGCAGATTATGAACTCATTGAGTAATGATAACGTAAATACCTACATAAGACATAACTTATGCCCGAGGGTTCTTATTTAATGGAGACAAATTTCTGACACGGATTTCTTTACAATTACTTCCAAAAACAAAATTGACTAGACTTCTGATAACTGTAAAATCTTTGCCTTGGCCAAACTTGAAGTTAGCAAAGCTGGTAACCAAGGAAACCAGGCGTCAAAGCACGAAAAAAACTAAAACATGCGAATAAAATCCAATCGGAAAATCCTACCGACCTCAGATTTTCAGGCATAATAAGATATGTCTAAGGTTGATATGTTTATGAGTTTTTGTGAAGATATGTAAATCACCTTGACATTTACAGAGACTAACATTTTGGAAGAATTCGAAAAATTTCGTAAAACTGATTTATTGAACAATTTCTGAACCGATCTTTTTCCAAAATCGTGGAGGATGTAAGTTCAGAACAACGGAAGTCCTCTAAAATTTTCACCAAAATCAGTTCAGGCTTTTGGTCTGTAGAGTGCGCACAAACACACATACAAAAAATGAAGAAAAAAACATTCATAAGTGACTTTTTTTGGGAGGTAGTGAAATTGAAGATTGCGCTCCTCTCGCTTCGCTCGCTACGCTTATCAATAACGACAAACTCAGATCTGTACACACTTGCGTGGATAGCGGATCCCGTGGACTGGTTTTGAAGCCAGTGGGGCCTTCGATCTGTGTATGAAATTTATAGAGCAAACGCGATCATCTTATATGGGAATATCTATGAGGAAACATCAAACAATATCTCCTTTCTCTCCTGTGTTCTAAAACATTCCAGTTCTATCCACGCTATTCCAAATATTCCATTGGCAACAGCTTGTTCAATTGAAGCTGAGAGCATTGAATAGAATTGAGTTAAGTGCTTCGCAGCTCAGAATTGATGCAACTGAAATCCCAATTCGCTCCTCTCTGAATGTAGGAATTGAGAGGAGATGAAGTGACGACCACTTCCGAACTCGAGGAATCCGATTACCGTCATTTCGACCAACGAAATGGAGTGGACTGCTACAAAACGTCATTGGCTGCACTTTCGTCCCACTCTCTATAAGTTCTCAAAGCTCCAATGGGACTTTTTAGTCGTCTTATATCTCATCTGAGTTACAAGAAAATGTAATTCAGGCTCAACTACGTCTCATTCGCTGCTTTCTTATTTGAATTTGCATGAGCCCCATGGGGTGTGTTTTATATCTTTCTTCATAGAAGAGAAATATTTGTGCGAAAAGCAGTCTCGCCGGAAGTTCATTGTGTGCACGATCTCTTCGAGTCTAAAAATAGCCCAATAATCAATGGAAGACTCGCGAGGTCCATAAGCGGATGAGAGAGCCAATACCTTTAGGGCTCCATTGTCATTCTGCTTCTACGCCGAACACCGGATGTTGTTATTCTGTGGAATGAACTTTCGTCGACTGATCAGCTCTTTTCCTGCGCGTGTAGATAGATATTTTCTGGGCCACATATCATCGATGATATTTGTATATAGAAAACGTAAACCATTATTATCACAGGAATCATTTTCTGTTTCCATCTGTATTTCAATTATATGGACCTGCGATTTTTTTTTTATCCAACAAAATGTTGACTTGCAAATGCGTTTTTTTAATGACACCCGATAGAATTTGTTTCTTCGAAATAGTCGCAGCTGAAAGGTAAGACATATTTTAATCGGATTTGAGAGCTGAGTTCTCAAGCCTCTAAAAGCATTACAAACAGTCGCTTTTTAGTTTTTTATTGCTCCAAAATCTATAACAATTTCAATCGTAAAGAATCACGAACTATAGATAGATGTATATTGGCCTTGTGTAACAGTGGAATTTCCAACACTCACAATAGTTCTTTCTCGCCCCCAATAGTCATCCCGAATGTCTCGCAGCTGGGAACGATGTGTATAGCTGCACGCTTCACAAAACTCCATTACAGCGAGTACATTTCTTGCGAGCTTGGAAATCCCCGGGGAGAGGAACCTCATTGGCCGGGTTGCGATATTGCAATCCATGTCTAGTGTGGAGGCCATAGTGCCATTTCTCATGTATTATTTGCTTGAATTCATCACTTCAGTTTCAGAGTCGCCAATGGAAAAAGTAATTGCCTTAAGAAAATGTTTGCTTTTATTTCTGCCAATTGACACATACTCATTGACTCTGAAACTGTAACCGTGCATTGCGTTATCAATTACCAATCAAATATGTTACAGATTAATTGAGCAATGGCAGATAAATTAACAAATGTGGTTAACGACTTTGTCAACATTGGCTGTTTTAAAATTTCAACGATTCTTAGGCCCCAAAATTAAAGCCTCAAAATTCCCCTTTCCTACAGGCCAGGTAGAATCAATTTTTTTAATTTTCTGTAAATATACATGTGTTAAGTGTATCACTCGATATGCCGTTCATCACTATTCAATCCTCTCTCACGTGATTTAGCACGCATCAAAATTTAAAAATAAAGTCATTAAAAGGTATTTCAAATACGTCCGGCAGTAGTACGAAGCCATTCATAACAGGCACCTTATATTCAAAATCGGACTTCAAGGTGAAGTTACATAATTCTAGAAATCGACCGTCTTCTTCGCAACATATGTCTTGGGAATACGCATCCGGGATGTCCCGGATCCTCGCAATAAATCAAGGAGTCTAGTTCGCAAACCCCTCGTCGTCTGGGGCTGAGTTATCGTCGCACCCTTATCTAGTTTGGAGGGCGCTCGCCAGATTGCGCCGCGTGAAACGTGGCACTACTTTCTCTTGCGCCCTGGGCGAGGCGTGGCGGATGGACACGTGATTTGTGGTGGGTCGCTTTTAACGGTCCGTTAATTGATTACTTAATTGGGCGTTTGTTTGCGAGGTCCATTTTTTGTTGGGCATTGCGGGTAAGATGGATTTTACATAGTAGAGAATTGAGGTTTTGGCAGTATCATAACTATTATGGTTATTATGTAAAATGCTAAACGTTAGTAAAGGTTTTTAAGCTAGCTACTTACTTGTTGAAGGGTTTTTGGTAATTTCCTAATCAACAAGACCATGCAGGTTCAGGTATTATTGGGGTACAAGAATATCTGGAAAAAAACACTTAAAAAAAACTTTAATTCATTTATTAGTTTATTAATTTATTAAAAAATACTAGCAAAACAGACCTTGTAAATTGAGATCTAAAAAAGATAGGTGCTAGATGCAGCGTTAAAATATATTTATAAAACCCCAACATATTCTCAAAATGCGGGCATTTCCTTAACGGATGTGGAAGATACATTCTCAACAGTTTTTGCTTTGAAAACTCGTGTAATAATAAAAATAGCTTTATTGAAGATCTGGAAACCATGGAGGCACTCCGGCGCATAAGAGGGAAATACTTCGTTTTGCCTGATTCCGGGCTTGATCATGAGGTACTCAAGGCACCAATCCAATTTTCTGGTTTACTTGTTCTCAATTGAAACACCTTCGTACGCACGTAGTCGGTCGACAATCTCTCTTTATTGAAAGTTCCAACAAAAAGCTTTAGCTTGTAGATCATTCCTATGGCTAAATGGTTGCTAAGAAAAGCAAGCGCCCCTTCAAACACCTTATCACAACAAGCATCATTTTTTAATGGGCGCACATTGTTTTTATAACTCAATCTGGCACCTTCACCGGAAAGAAATTCCAGTTCATACGAAAACGCAGACTGACCGTTTGAACTTCCTATTGAACCAATCAAATGGAGCTGAACATTGAACGAAGACTTTCCTACGACTTCCGTGTGGAACCAGAAGAGGTGATTTTTGAACACGAGCATCGATGTAGAAAACATTGATCTTCCGTCATTGTCGGTGTCAAGTTGGACGGGGTCGCTCAAACTAAGTTTATGTAATGATTCATTTCTCTCCTGCTTCTTAGTTAGACTATCAACTTCATTGATCTTCAACACAATGCCGTTGTCGGTGACAATGGAGTACTTCTCCGGATGGACATTCCTTGCGTGGTCGTCCAGATCGACAACAGAGCCGCGCCACCGACAAGATTCGAACTGACACTTGCAGTTGAATTTGCACTGCTCCAAATGTGAATCCATTGATTCAGGTTTCACATTTTCGTTGCATCCCTTGTCAGCATTCTGGCAAGGCACCACTGCTGACTGGGCCAGTTCTTCAGCAAACAGATTGCGAATCGAAGGACGTCCAGGAATGCGGCACACAGGACATTTGTCCAGCTGTGGCTGACAGGACGAGCAGACGTTGTGTCCGTTGCAACACATGAAGATCGGCTTTATGCACAGATTCGTGCAGACCGGACATTCCAGTTGCTTCTTGACGGTGTCGGCGAGGTCTTCGCCGAATGAGATAGCCGCCATCTTGGTTAAACGTCAAACCTTCAAAGATATGAAGAATTATCTTGAGTTTTGGAATGTATATATCGTTTAACACCTAAAACACATTGGTATTCTTTACCCCTAGCTATATTAAATTTATTTATTTATTTATTTATTTATTTATTTATGAACTAATCTTTGTGTTGATTCTTTTCTTAATTTCCTTCTGTATGTGATATATGATTTTAATTCCATGCTTAACATTAACATTTCAAATTAAGTTGAATTGAGAGATTTATTTTCTAAGTCATTAACACGTCCTAGCACATGTAGACTTAAACAACAGACACAAGGAATTACCCAGACATTCTACCTAGCTATGGCTTCGGAAAAAGTTTGCTGCTAGCAGTTTCGCCGGCAATCGCTGGGGTTCATTAGCAACCTGTTTCAACATCGTCTACCAGGCCATGGCACACGGTCAATTATAATCAAGGGACCTAAGGTTCCTCAGCTGGTTACAGTTATGGCTTCATCTGGCAGGTAATGGTATACAAGGTCAATATAATCAAGGGACCCAATGTGTCACAGGCGGTTACAGGTGATATAACAAACAGTGGCTCCATCCCTTGACTGCCGGCGAAACTCTTATTGCGCACGGAGGGCTTTCGCGTAGCTGCTTTGGTATGGGAGTGGAACATCTGGGTAACCTTGTGTATCTGGGCTTTAAAGTCATTACGGTGTTACCTTGCTTTAGGAGAAAGTCGCACGCGAAACCACCTATTGGGTTGAAGAGATTAACGTTGGCCCAACCGCTTCTTCTCAACAAACGGCACTTGGCACTTTGACTCGATTGAAGAATCAGCGTTGTTTGAAAAGGACCACGTAATTCGCGATACATTAAGTTGATAAGCACAAAAGCATGGAAGGTGAAAAAGATAACAACATGTACGTCACAAATGTTGTTTCATCACGAAAGAGTTTCGGTAGATTGTGGGTAAGCAGGTTTTTTTATGGTAAATCCACCGTATTTCACGATTTGATTGCAGTAAATAATCTCATTGGTATCAGTACTTAATAGGTGGGTTTCAGCTGTAGACGAAATAATTTATTGAATTCAGGTGTGACTGCAGTGCGAGTTGTGACATCATCTTTTCAATATCGGGACATACTTTACCTATAACCTTATCTTATCAACCAGACAACTAGATATCTCTAGCTTTCTTGTTTATCAGTGAAGATACCATTCTTTGAAGATACCGTATTGTAAATACCGTATTTTAAGATACCGTTTTGATAGTGCTTCGGTGTCCGCATGTCTGATGCATGTCTGCGAAAATTCGTTCTATACAGTAATATGCGTCTCAGGTTCGGCTATCAGCAGCAAGCCGGTATTCTACAATGTTATCCGGTATCTGGCCCAATGCCCTGAGGCGCTGACAAAAGAACATGCGTCGTATACTGCAGAAAGCGTTCAAACCCAAAAGATTTTCAAAATCTCAAGTTCTTTTTAATTTACTTTTTTATTCAATTTTGCATCATGATAATCAGGTAAAACGGTGTGCCAGCGAGAAAAAATTAAATTAAATTAGTGATTATACTGTTATAATACGATATATTTTAAATGTCAAACATTTTTCATGGTCTAGGGTTCATTGATTGATGGGAAGAAACAAAAAATAGGACGGCGTGAAAGTATGAAGAGATAATCGCTCTTTTCCGGACTCTTTGGGGATGCAAAAACACGCATTTGATTCTGGGAAACTTCATCCAGTTTAATGACAAGCATACCTTTATAATTATGTATGCATTCGTTTTTTTTGTATAAATTTGTATAACTATTTATTTATTATATGTCATATTTGTTATATTATGTCATTTGAATTGGTATGCTTTCGCGAAGTGATTGCCTAAAATTCAGCTATTTCCGCAATGAATGAGAAGGGAGCATTTGCTAAGTGTGTCCCGGTGGGACACTTATAGACGATTGAAAAGAGTAACTGAGGATGGGCACCTAGAGAGCATAATAGGGGGAAACAGAAATAAAATCATAAGACGTTACCAACATCAGAATTTTGGGCTAGCCGATGCTTCGTCGCTACATGTAAAGAGCTACATTATTATGTCTTCACGGCTCTAGTCCCCAATCCAATTTTCTGGTTTACTATCCCTTGATTGCAACCCTTCTTCAAGTAGATCAATGATCGGCATACTATCTCTCCTGAAAGCTCCTTCAAAAAGCTTGATCCTGTAAAGCATGCCGCAAGCAAAGCCATTGTCCAGCCAAGCTAGCCCTTCGACAAACACCTTATCACTGCACGCTTCACTTTTTAATGGGCGCACATTGTTTTTATAAGTTAAACAAGCGCCGTCCCCGGAAAGAAACTCCAGTTCATACGAGAACGCAGGCACGCAGGACGTGCTTACTGTTGAACCAATCAGATGGAGCTGAACATTGAACGAAGACTTTCCTACGACCTTCGTATGGTACCAGAAGATGTGATTCTTGAAAACGAGCATAGCCGTAGAATATCGTGATCCATCGTCACTGCCGGTGCTAGTTTGCCGAGCTTGGGTAGCTTGGGAAGCGTGGAAAGCTTGGCGAGCTTGGGGAGTTTGGCGAGCTTGCGTAGCTCGGGAGATAAGCAATTGTATTGGATCAAGCTCTGGGAAAACATGTCGTGATCGGAAAGGTGTTAGGATATCGTAACCTCTTGGTTCAGCTACACAATTGGTTCTTTGCTTTGGAACATTGCTGTTTACATCGTTTATCTTAAAAACTCTGCCATTTTCGGTGACTACGTTAAAGTTTTCCGAGTGAACATTCCGTGCGTGATCGGCCAGATCGACAACAGAGCCGCGCCACCGACAAGATTCGAACTGACATTTGAAGTTGAAATTGCACTGCTCCAAATGTGAGGCCATTGCGTTGACCTTCACATTTTCGTTGCATCCCTTGTCAGCATTCTGGCAAGGCACCACTGCTGACTGGGCCAGTTCTTCAGCAAAGAGATTGCGAATCGAAGGACGTCCAGGAATGCGGCACACAGGACATTTGTCCAGCTGTGGCTGACAGGACGAGCAGACGTTGTGTCCGTTGCAACACATGAAGATCGGCTTTATGCACAGATTCGTGCAGACCGGACATTCCAGTTGCTTCTGGAGCGTGACGATAAGGTCGTCTCCGGAAGGGGCGGCCGCCATTTTACTTGAATGCAAGTTGACCTGTAAAGTGTTTATTATAACTTATCTGTTGGCACGCGAAGAGCTAAAAAATTTATCGCGATATACGTATAATTTATAAACCTCTTGTAATGCCCAGTTTTATCAAGTTTACCTAGTTGAGATTTCAGCTAGGAGTTACAACTGAATTCAGCCAATCACATGCAGCGAAATCAGTTGTAACTCTTAGTTGGTATCTCAACTAGGAAATGAAAAACATGGTAAAACCAGGCATACATACCACATAAGCATGGCCCCCAAAGGGCTCTTAGGCACTTCGGCCTGAAGGCGGGAAGAGGTTAAACTAAAAACTGCGATCAAAATCTTGGCATAAAATTGCAGCCCCTACGACCAACTAAATTTGTAGTATGTAAATAATGTCATCATTGCATAATATGAAAAGGCTTACCAAAGCAGTCGTGCCTTGATCCGAGTTTTCGGTGGATCGCAGTCGAACGCAGGTTCTATTCTATGACTTCACCTCAGCTCGAGTTACAAACAATAATAATCTATATGAAACAACAGGTTCATGTGATAATCCTTGAATACAGGTACGAAGGTGAGTGTTGATATCATATCGTTTCTCTTTTAACACCTTATCCACCTTATCAGTCATGTATATCTGTTTCTGTCCTGCATATTACAAATATCAATTTTGTCATCAGACTTTAGATACCAACAATTTCTTCGTGTTCAATGAAGGATAATACCCAACGCCAAGATGTTTATGAAGAAGGCGTGGTCGATCAAGTAATGCGGTGTGCGCAGTGGCATAACTTCAAATCAGAGGCCCCAAAGCAAACAAAAAACTGAGGCGACTGAAACTGCGCCTCTTGGCGGGAATAAAACGTACTCACTGATTTTTGTCACCCAGTGACCCGTCACCTGCCTCGCTTCCATTCTCTAGAAAAAACGTCGTAGTCTTTTTTCAGATGAACTTTCCAAATCTGATATTCCCTAAAAGAGCGTCGTCGCCTCTTTTTCGGATTAACTTGGACCTCTGTAGGCCCCAAAAAATACTATCGAAGGCCCGCCTGAGCCCGAGGCCCCCGAGCACTGGTATGCCTGCTCCCCTCTAGTTACGCACTGAGCCCGAGGCCCCCGAGCACTGGTATGCCTGCTCCCCTCTAGTTACGCACTGAGCCCGAGGCCCCCGAGCACTGGTATGCCTGCTCCCCTCTAATTACGCACTGAGCCCGAGGCCCCCAAGCACTGGTATGTCTGCTCCCCTCTAGTTACGCACTGAGCCCGAGGCCCCCAAGCACTGGTATGTCTGCTCCCCTCTAGTTACGCACTGAGCCCGAGGCCCCCAAGCACTGGTATGCCTGCTCCCCTCTAGTTACGCACTGAGCCCGAGGCCCCCAAGCACTGGTATGCCTGCTCCCCTCTAGTTACGCACTGAGCCCGAGGCCCCCGAGCACTGGTATGCCTGCTCCCCTCTCGTGACACCACTGGTTGTGCGTAAAAGTGTTCCTACCAATTGCGAGAGAGCGCATGAGTCGAAATGAACGCCAGAGGGAGTGAAACGTAATAACCGCATGGGCATGGGCTGTCTGCGTTAACTCAATCTGTGGCACAAATCACAACCTCTACGTTCACAGCGCCAGCGTCGACTGTTAATCAGCTATTTGCATTCGCTATTAAACATACAAATCGCACTAGTTTTGAGCTGGCAAGAACTAGGATGCCAAAACTGCATAGCTGTGTAACGTAAATAGTATTTTATTAAACGGAGAACACTGAAATGCCATTCGTTGGCACATACATTAGTTGAGGAATCTGAAAACACCAATAAATTCGTGCTTCACCACGAATTTCAAAACTTTTGAAAATATATGTTTATACTAATCAGAGTTTGCATTTTGTTTGGGTAAAGTTCATTGTGGGATTGTTCTGGGATAACGTGTGCAAGAGAGAGAGGAAGAGAGAGAGACAGAGAGAGACAGACAGACAGAGAAATATTCCCTTTTGTAGAGGTGCTATAGAGATACAGCATCTGGCTGCTATATCGATAAGACAAAGATGGCATATGAATGGTGAGAGAGATGGACTGCAGCGGCGTTTGTTTTATTCATACGGTCATAGATTTAATCATCTCGTTTACATCGCAAGTTGTGCCGTGCGGTGGTGCCAAGTTATCAGCTAGTTTGAAGCATTAGTGCTGTACATATTGAATGTCGGGATGATAAGCGTTTACAACGCGTTTAATTGATGTACATTATGCAACGGTGTGCGATAAAATTAAGGCTGGATTCGGGCAAAGTTATAGCATAAGTTTTGCATGCATAGATTTTCTGGTGGAAATTCGTGTTTTCGTTTATGGGGTGAATAACATTTGAATTTTGATGACGTTTTTGAAACACAATGTGTTGGAGATTTCTTTCAAGGCTTCGGTTTCGTCATGTTTAATTATGCGCTGGGTTTGACAACTGGCCTGTGGCACAGGTCGTATGACGTCGGTGAAGTTTATGCTAATGGAATACTCAGGAACAACGTTGCTGTACAACAGGTTTCCTTTACTAATTCATGCTGTCAAAAGGTTGATAAGCTATTGTACAGGGAACTGTTTTCAGTTTGATTTCTTTTAAACTTTCCCTTACGGAAAGAACGAAAAGAGACTCCGGGGAAGAAAAATATTAATGTGCAAATCAATGACGTCACCTATCCAATACACTTTTTAGAGCAGTGTTGCTTAACATCCGTGATATGTTTGAAATTTTGGGGGTTCGGGCACTAAAAACCATTTGTCGTAATACCTGACTTTATTGCTTTTGGTTTCTCTTTAACCATCTGAAATGTATTCAATAAAATCTTCTAGCTGCACGTGTCTCAATCCTGTAAAAAGTTGAAATTTTTTGAAAAAAGTTATTTTAAATTATGGAACTATTCGATTGAATAAGTGGGGCAGCTGTTAAATGATATTAAATTACCAGCTTTAGCTCTCGGCTAGAAGTTCAAGTACAATTCCCCTGTGCTAACTACTTGTAGTAAATTAAATCATAGAAGTGCTCGTTCGTTACGTGTACAACAAAAGACTTTCTGTTCCCATTCGCCAGGAAAAAGTGTATTCGCATTGGAACGACGGAAAGAAAATACAATGAAAATCTCGCGGGAGAGAATTTCCAATGCTCGCAAAAAACCCCTTCCAATTTGAGGAAAAACGTTTCCAGTATGCTGGATAACATTTTCCTGATGCGCTTTCAAATTAAATCACCTCGCGCAGGAAAATCAAACTGCAAATATTAATTGCAAACTGCAATCAGTGCCCAATTGGTTCAGCTGCGTGGCGGGGTAGTTTTCCGCGTTGGGAAATGCCTGCCGGGAAATCTGGCCGCATCTGCCGTATTTATAAACTTGCATAATAGAATATTGCTGAAGGGGCATGAAAATCATAAAAAACGTACATTTTCTTTCATCAAACGTTGGCTATATTATGATTTGTTTTACTTGATGGCCAATAATATCCACTCGTAATAAAAATAACAGCATTTTAAAAGAAATAACGGGTTGTTATTGACTGTTAATACGAAATCACGCTAGACTTTATCGAAGAAAATTTAACGGAATTGCGGAATTGGCTCTTCTCTATAAAACATAAAGAGTTATTATATTATTCATATTTTGTGTGCGTGTTTAAAAAGTGTACTACTGTGCTAAAGGGCCGGTTTTACAAGTGGCTCAACCCAGAGTTTAAGTAGGAGTAAAGTTACTTGTCATGGCAACCGCCAATAGGATGCCGTGGAATTCACCTATTTCCGATGGTTATAGGCGCCAGAGTTGAAAAATATTGTTAAACCGGCCCTAAGGGCTAATCCACAACGCATGCTTTGACATTTATAGCTTCGTTTATAGTGTGTATACCATAAAGCTGATGTATGATTATATTTAATATTAATTATGTTATGAAGGTAAAACCAATGGACGCACATAGTTCCTAATTGCAATTATACTAATTAACTAAACAAATATTCATACAAACGACTGGCTCATGCAAATTGTAATTGATCTGAAATTCCAACATAAAGCAGATTAAGTAATTTTTATTGCATTTATATGAACCAATGAAGTAGATTAATCATTCCGTAATGAATGACAGCGTGTTTGTTTTGATTTTGACAACACATGAGTGTTGTGTCAACGGGCTGAATATAAACATAGCAAATTGTATGAATCATATAAGCAAAAAAACAATTCGATTCTACAATTTTCTCAGGAACATTTTCAGCATGCGAAGAACAACATAACTTTAACGGAAAAATTATTCAAAATTCCATACAGTGTCGTTACGACTTGAAATTGTTGTTTCATGTCTTCATCGACAGCCACCACGCCATAGTTTTCGCTCGCAAATCATGCTACCCTTTTTCCCCGCCATCAACTTAAACATCAGCGCTGCCAACAAGATCTCCATCAAATCGGTCGGCATGAGATTCTAATTTATTGCTCTGCTCGCAAATCTGTGATATACATACTCTGTTCTCAACATTTCTCCGGAAATCAAGGATGGGCCAAAATGTCCGTACTTCTTTTAACTGCCTGCTGAAAGTGGTTTTTCACAATGGGAGAACAAAGTTGAACATATATGAATCGCGTAAAACTTCGACTTCGGGGAGGCCAAGGTGAGCCCCAAACGTGCATGGGGTGGCACGCCGATTTCCCTCGGGGAGGCCAAGGTGAGCCCCAAACATGCATGGGGTGGCACGCCGACTTCCCTCGGGAAGGCCAAGGTGAGCCCCAAACGTGCATGGGGTGGCACGCCGACTTCCCTCGGGAAGGCCAAGGTGAGCCCCAAACGTGCATTGCGTGGCACGCCGATTTCCCTCGGGGAGGCCAAGGTGAGCTCCAAACGTGCATGGGGTGGCACGCCGACTTTCCTCGGGGAGGCCAAGGTGAGCCCCAAACGTGCATGGGGTGGCACGCCGATTTCCCTCGGGAAGGCCAAGGTGAGCCCCAAACATGCATGGGGTGGCACGCCGACTTTCCTCGGGGAGGCCAAGGTGAGCCCCAAACGTGCATGGGGTGGCACGCCGACTTCCCTCGGGGAGGCCAAGGTGGGCCCTAAACGTGCATGGGGTGGCACGCCGATTTCCCTCGGGGAGGCCAAGGTGGGCCCCAAACGTGCAAGGGGTGGCACGCCGATTTCCCTCGGGGAGGCCAAGGTGAGCCCCAAACATGCATGGGGTGGCACGCCGATTTCCCTCGGGGAGGCCAAGGTGGGCCCTAAACGTGCATGGGGTGGCACGCCGATTTCCCTCGGGGAGGCCAAGGTGGGCCCCAAACGTGCATGGGGTGACACGCCGATTTCCCTCGGGGAGGCCAAGGTGAGCCCCAAACGTGCATTGGGTGGCACGCCGATTTCCCTCGGGGATGCCAAGGTGAGCCCCAAACATGCACGGGGTGGCACGCCGATTTCCCTCGGGGAGGCCAAGGTGGGCCCCAAACGTGCATGGGGTGGCACGCCGATTTCCCTCGGGGAGGCCAAGATTAGCCCCAAACGTGCACGGGGTGGCACGCCGATTTCCCTCGGGGAGGCCAAGGTGGGCCCCAAACGTGCATGGGGTGGCACGCCGATTTCCCTCGGGGAGGCCAAGGTGAGCTCTAACCTGATAAGCATTGTTTTCCACGAATTTATGATAGTGAACCATTTCTATCACATCCTTCCTTTTAAGTGGCTAAGATATTGTGTAGCTCACTTCCATTTAATAAAGTAAAGCTAATTAAAGTTTAAGTAGAGTGCACTTAAGCTGCACTTCTTCTTCATGCCCAATGAGCTGAGGTCATCTAAGTCATAATCTAAATAAATTAGCGTCATTTAGCATCAAAGATAATTATATTTTTCTGCTTAGGAAGTTACGACCAAACTCCGATTTTCAAACTTAGAGACAATTCGGATAGGACAAAGTTTTTAGCGGGACAGAATTGATCAGATCTGACTTCAACAACTTTGCAATAATTCCTTTTTAAATGAGCAAGTAATGTTTCAACGACGCATAATACTCCATTTTGCATCGAAGACGGAACAATATATTTGTTTGATGTTATTTGTGTGGACACAATCAAGGACAGATTAAACTCGCAATCGAAAGTGTTTGTGACGAGCGAGTGAACAATGAAGAAAATCGACTTATATCGACGCGAATATAGCACAGAAAATTGCAGAATCGCACACTCGTTGTTTTAGTACACTTGCTGTTGTCACTAAATCAATGGCTGGAACAACGTCCTTCCTGTACCATTTTGAAGGGGTAAGGACAACGAACGTTAAAAAGATATATTCCCCTTCAAATCACCCTTTATAAGTGACAGGTCTCAATGGCAAAACTATTTATATTATCATGGTATATTATTATGAGGGATAGTTCTCTCTATGGGTCTTTACGCAAAAAACTAGAATTTCGACCATTTTTGCCAGCAGTTGTTGTTGGGATATTTTTTCCTTGTCTCACTCACCTTCATATTTTTTAGTATAGGAATGTCGACGAGCAGCGACTTCATCCATAGAAAAGGTTTGGTTGAACTTTATAAATCGTCTTCCAGATGACAGCCTCACAAATTCATTTATCATTTAATGCAGGTCAGAGAGAGTGGACAGTACAGAATAAAATGTTTTTTTTAATTATTCAAAATACATTTTTACTGTGCAAGTTGCCATTTGCCTTCAAGTGGAATGATCCCCTTGGCCAACGAATATCTACCAAACAATTGTTTACAGGCAAACTATTAGTGACAGCCCCACCAAAATAACTCACCTCCAGGCATACTGCCTGGAGGTGAGATATTTTGGTGGGGCTGTCGATTTACAAGGCTTGCGATTTACACAAAACTAATTTTTGTTCTATGATTTGTAGAATAACGTCTTAATAACGTATGAACCTATGGGCATCATTAGTTCACATAGCAACCATAATATGATATTCCTTATTTACGGACGTTATTTATTCAAACTAATCACAGCACAAAAATTATTCTTAATTAATTTGAAAGCCTTACACATTACCTAAGAGGTGAGCTATTTTGATAGGGCTGTCACTAATAGTTTGCCTTTAAACGACTGTGTGGTAGGTATTCGTTGGCCAAGGTGATAATTCCACCTTAAATTAGAAATGACACAACATGAAATTAACAACAATGAATTATGCATACTTTCAGAATTATATACGTCTTTAGGATTACAGCAATTTCGTTGCCTACCAAATGGCAACATGCAATCAAATGGAGCAAATAATTAGCTATTTTACCCAAAGCCAGGAATGAGCAGCCCCCGGATCGCGGGACTATTTTGTCCGGTCCGCCGAGCCTTGGACTATTAGCATGAATGATATAGGCCCATGGGCCATGACTGTGTCGGAATAAAAATATTTCAGAAGCTAAAACAGAATTTGTGGATATATTTTTAGAGCTTTCTAAAACCTTTTGTCTTTAGCACTCATGATTATTCTTGAAGAACAGCATTCAGTGAAGTTTATTGCAAATATCAGATTTTGACATTGTTTTTTGATTGAATATCTTTGGAAGACTTAGGACAAACTATGGTGAAGTGGTTTTGAAAATGAGCTGTCTTTTATCCCAAGCATCATAATCTTGATAATGTTTGAAAACGAAACGAAAAGGAGCCGCGCAGGAACGTTTTTAAAGGCTGGGGAAGGGGTAAAAAATGCAGCCAAAGAGACGTGGACAGCCGACAAGATTTTTTAAATTCAAGGTTCAATTTGGAGCCCATCCTACTTTTGAAGTCCATTTGAGCATATAAATAACGATGGTGCTTCATTTGGCAAATTTTCTACCCACCCCCGCCCATTTACGAAAGTGGTCGTCCGGCCCGCCGAGCACCCAGAAAATTTGAATCAGGCCCGTGAATTCCAAAGGTTGCCCATGCCTGCCCTACGCTTCTCGCACGCAATAATTTAAGATTTCACCAGCTGCGTTTCGTAATTTCAGCCAACAATATTATGCACTTCTGGTCGTTTGTCGTGAGTTCAAATTCCAAACTAATCTTGATCAAACAATGGAGGCCGTGATGAGAAACTTGGAACAGAAACGCGCGAAGCCTAGGGCGAGGAAACTTTGACGGGAAACTTCTGAGAAACTTCAAACTCTGGAGCTAATTCTCACCTCGTATATAGATTCCGATTGCCAAGTCTGAAAACATAGAAATAATATCCATCAAACTTACACATAATTGGCTGACAGCGAACAACACAATGTATTCCAGGGATATACAGGACGCCACTTTGAAAGCATCGACGTTGGAAGTTTTAAAATTATTAGAGCAATAGCACGGGAAAAAATCCACGTCCTAAAATGGATCAAATAAAAAATTCCATGAATAATTCAAAAGGATATCTGCGTATCTGACAAAATGCGGGACGACATTTTCGTGCAGGCACGTAATATAGCAAGTCTGGAAGGAGCGTGAATATAAATCGTGGACGTGTATTTAGCCATTTTGCCGTTCCTGGTTAAATGGCGCGAAATTGCTAGGAATGTTTTTGCAAATGATGACGGTCCGTTCCTTATTTGAATTCAAATCACAAACGGCCTTGTGGCAAAGTGACGTGGAATTCACCTCCCCCGAGACAGCAAGGTCACGTCGTCGCAAAACCGAGTTTGAAATTAAAAAATCTACATATTCCACGTTTTCTTTGAAGATTTTAAGGGGAAAAAAGTTGGAACCAGATGTTTCGGTCGGGGTTTATTTTTGTAAAAAGAAAAGCTTCCCTTTTAATTTTCAACCAATTGTTTTCGCCAATTAAGAAGCCTTGGTTTGTTACAAATTTCATTCCGGAAGCGAGGGAATACTTCATCAACATTTCCATAAAATATTTTTACAGGAAAACTCACAATTGATACATTTTCATAACTTCTGATTTTCAATAACATCTTCATTGAAACACTACTGATAAGATTATTGAAACTCCACGTCATGGCATGCCATTTGTATAATGGCTGTAATGCAATGTTAACAATTGTGATTTTACCTCTTTCCTTGTTAACTCCATCGACAATATTTTGGTCACCATTACATACGAAACTTAAGAAAATTGACTTGGAAACATTCTCTCATTACAACAGCTGACAAGTTAAGAAAACACTCGCTTTCTCTTTGAAGACTAGACGCTAAAAATTCAATGCAGGCACAAAGACCAACCCCTTCTTTTTCTCTGAATAATGTATTCGAAATATTTGATCTTCTATGTTCCCGAATCCCGACCTAGCTTTAGCTCCCTCTAACATTTGGATTTTCTGACCTGGGAATAGAAGGAACTCTCTCCTGAACAAATTCAAAGTTCAAGACCAAATTCCACTATACCATTGTTACATAGAACAACTCGTTTTTTTCCGCAAAACAAACAAAATGTGTGTGAGTAAACATAGGGCCAGAGCTAGTTTTTCTTTTGTTCGATTGTTCTTCATGATAAAACTCGGTCTCAAATTATTTCCAACATTTGGCAAGACTAAAATAGATCGATCTTGATCCCCTGTCGCGCAAAATGTGTTTCTAGGATCACTTCCATTATGGCACCCATTGATTAGTAAACAATATTTACCAATCGAGAGATATTCACTAGTTTCAAAACTTCCAATAAGAGTACGGGATTAAGATTGAGAATGGCACCAAGCCCTAGAACAAGGATAAAAGTAATGTGTGACAGATTATTTGAGGTTTTTCTAGAACTGTACGGGTCAAAAATCAAACGTTCATTTTATTTGAACAGGAAATATGTAAAAACTGCTTCTATTCCAAAAGCCCTCCCAAATTTCCACTAAGCATTTAAGCAAATAAAACGTAGCCCAAGTCTTTACCCTTATTCCGCCGTCCCGACAACTAGACCCGACGTCGACGTCGTCTTGGCAACGCAATGCAAAGACGTCGCAGCCGCAGCAATTAGGAAAAAAGAGAGGTCGCTTCTGCTCAAGCGTCTGCACGGATTTATTTCGTCTAAGAGGGCTGGACCCTCTTTTGGTTCGCCTACCCCGACCCGTATCCCCGCTGTGTTAAATTTGACTGGGCGACTATGGAATTATTTTGATCACAGTTACAAATAATAATAATTGGTTTTTTTATTCACCTTAGATCACATGGTATAGATATTGGCGATTGTCATCTACAGTTAAGATTAACATATTGTCATACGTTTGAAACTAGACTTGTGAAATAAAGTAAAATAAAGTGATAAAAAAATAGTTAAATTCGTTGTAAATCTTTGCAGAAATCTGCTACAGAGTAAAATGCATTTAACAAAAAAAGCATTTTAAGGTCGAATAACATTGCAACTCCTTTTTCTTGATCAAGCTTTTTTTAAATGAAGATAACGGCATATTTAAAGACACAGGGTGGTAAAGTAAAAGCCACATGCAAAATTTTACGTTCAAATTTACCATAAATCATTAATGTTTTAGGAAGCTTATAAACACATAGTTTAGATCCGATGTTTGGCTACCATCTGTGACTAGCGATTCATAATGCAAGAAATGTGTTGGTAACTATACGAGAGTGCGAGAGTCCATCAAAGAGGCAGGGGAGCATCTGGTCAAGGCATCTTAATTCCGATCCGGCCGCGAAGTAACCCCAGTCAGATGAGGCTGGCTACGACGTCGCTGGCGTCGACTCAGGGAGAGAGGGCGAGATTGGATTTCATGCGGATTGGATTTCATTTCGCTAAGCCGAGTGCAGTTGCGCCGGGCACAAAGGATTGTCAAAGGTAGATCCATGGCCGACGCTGTGCTTATAAAAACCAGCCGAGCAAAAACTAAGAGCAAATTGCTTCATCAGGTTAACTTAATATGGTGAAGTTTGCCACGTGGAAAATTTATCTTTACTGTTATGAAAATTGACACAAATTGTAGAATTCCAACGCCATTTAAGAACGATTCTCTCAGTAAGCTGCAATGTGATTGTAGCTCCATGCTTACAAAAATATAAATCTCTATACGTCAGATTGTCCTTCGACGTTGGCGTTTAAAGGATTGAAGGATCTCTATAGAAAATCGTCGTTTCGCTGTGGGCGGAGTTACCTTTCGTCTCGAAAACGACTTTGGCGTCAATTATCTTCCTTCGTTATATCTGCAAAAGCAAGCTGGCTTTGCATTTTCCTTTATTTTCAAGACGACTCTAACAACTGTTCCGTCTACGTAACACAATTATAATTCCCTATTGTGTAATAAGTAAAGAAGAATACACGGTAAGTGTACGTTTAGCTACAATTGGAAGCCTTTGGAGAAAAGCTTACAGAGATATTGTGTTTTTTTTAAATATAATACGGAGGAGGAAATAAATTCTTTTGCTTTCAACAGAGAAAACTGACAATAAGGTTTCCGTTTGTCACATTTGAATAAAAGCTTTGCAATGTTTGAGTTGAAAATAAGCCTAACTCGCTAGGATTTTCACAGCACCGAGACAACCCTTTGTCAGACAATTTGAAACATTTGGAATATTTCTCGCGACATTGCTGCGCATGCCTGAAATAGCTGCAACGTTTCATAGACGCCACGGCCGCTTTGAGTAAATCGCGGTGCTTGGCTGCTCTCACGCCACGCCACGGCACGGCACGGAACGGCACGGCACGGCACGACACGGCACGGCACGGCACGGCACGGCACGGCACGGCACGGCACGGCACGGCACGGCACGGCACGGCACGGCACGGCACGGCACGGCACGGCACGGCACGGCACGGCACGGCACGGCACGGCACGGCACGGCACGGCACGGCACGGCACGGCACGGCACGGCACGGCACGGCACGGCACGGCACGGCACGGCACGACACGACACGGCACGACACGGCACAGCGCCATCTAGACAAGAATTTGCAATCGGACTGTTCATTTCGTACCAAATTGCGTAAACTCGGCCACGTGGAAACGCGGAATTTGATACTGGAATTTCTACGTTAATTCTGTGAAATCATTCATAAAATTTAAGAAACTGTGTAATTTCTTGTTGATTCGTGTAGTAGATTCAGACGAACAGATTTTACCTGTCGATACCGTCAACTTCGATCATGGCTCACAAAAAATGCAACATAACCGAACCCATCCCACGCTATTGATCGCAACATTCATTTTAACATTCAGACTCCAATAAAAAACACAACAAGCATAAATATCAAATAAATAAATAACAATATCCCGAGCAATTTCCACAAAAAGTTTTTACATTTTCCACTACATTCAGCTCTGTAAGCTTCGAAACTGCCCACGTCATTGCTGTTGTGTTTTTCATGTCAAAATGTACAGACATCCGCCTGCACTTTCGAGGTTTAGTCAGCTGCTAAGTGCTATCAATCTTGTATCCACTGCAATACCTCATGCATCTAAGAGGGATGAATTTTCTTTTGTTTCGTCAGCTCGCAGATGAGAACTCGTTTGCCAGTCCCAAAGCTATAAATATCCCCATTCTAAATTTTGCACGTTTTGGTAACAGATCTTCACGATCCATGGTAGCCGAGTTCATTTATTTTGAAAGCGGCATGGCGACAGAGATGTAATTAAAGTACAAGATAGAGAAAATTAAATCTTTGAAACGCTTTTAGTTTTAATTCCGTAGATCATCTCAAAAACAAAGTTTGGTTTCGAGTTTAACACCCAGGGTCAAGCTGTGCCCAACATTGTCCGATATTGAAAACAGTTATGCGGTTTTGAAACAAACTATTTCATACTGGGATTGGAATGCTAAATAGTTTGAAATAATTTTTTTCCTTAACAAGTACTACAGATAGAACAAAGTAGACATGAGTCTAAGAAATTTGGGAATATGGTTTCTTTCTGATAGTACGAGAGGGAGAGCACAAAAGCAAGGTGGGCTATGTAATATTATATATTTTCCATCGCCTAGAAGCAGAGATAATATTTGTTCCATCAACAGTAACATTGCGCAAAGAGGCGGCAGCATTTTGCTTTCGCTCTGTTTACCAAACAAAATGGAAAACAAAACGACGTTTGCAATCGGTTCCCTTGTCCAAAAAGAACGACAGCTTCATATTCAGTTTCCTCTATTAAATTCGGGTATGTTTTTGTTTCTTCACTAGATGTTAAAAAAACACCATATACCATACCATATACCATTTTCTCCTAAATCAAAGGTTTTCCATTTTCTCAACCATCTTGTTGAAGCGTTAATATAAACAAATGTCATGGCAACTGCCAGCATCCAATCAAGTGCAAGTTTATAAAATTATATACCAAAAAACATTTGTGTGCCTATGTTAACTTTGTTAAAGTCCGTCGAGCTCAACCGCCTACAGATAGAAAAGTTCTTAACCTTTAAACCGAACACGAATCCTTTGGATAAATCTTACGAAATAATGCTCGATTAATGCTCGAAAATGCTCGATTTCTCTAACCATTCAAAAACCAGTTTGAAAAAAGAAATTTTCTATGCTTCCGTTAATTGTGATCTCGATTAAATTTGTGAAACTATAGTTGGCACCAATCATTTTTCTCAGACTTAATTTAGAATAGTGGTAATGGCTACGCTACCCATAGCGCTCGAAAACAGCATTTTTCTCCTAGTTCTTATATAGGAGAAAAAGAAAATTGCGAAAACAGTAGAGTGGCCAAGTTAACAAACCACTCTTCTTACGACCTTGTTACACCGTTTTTTTCCACGCGAAGATACGCTAAAAACGCGAGAGCATAAACAGTTTGAAGCGTCACGATTCGTACTGTTATCAGAGTCTCCAGAGGGCTGTGAATAGAAGGCGGTTGCAACTAGGGGGGCGGTGAGAAGGCAGCAGTACCCGACTGGGAATCGAGAGGACTCTGGATGGGGAAACAACGCCATCTCCTTTACGAGTGGTGAACCACGTGAATTCAAGGGGAAGCCTCATTCGGTTTGCTGTGTCGTCAATGTTTGGAGCCAGTGATTTGCGGTTGTGTTCATAGATCATTTGTCGTGAAGAGTTTTCTCTCAACTTGTAGCTATGTTTTGATATTTGTTCCAGAGAACTTACCTGAAATATTTTAGCAAAACCTAGCAGAAATGTTACTTCATTTCAACATATTGAATGATTTAATCCCCCCAGGACGGCCGTTCTGGAGCCGTATCCGGTTACCCGTCCTATGTACGGGTCGCTCGGCCTCTCGTTTCCCTCGGAGACCCCTCTTGTCCCACCCAGCGATGCAGGGCATATGTGTGACCGAATGGCTCAGTTAGTAGAGCACCTGTTCCGGGTTCGTAGCCCGGATCGGGTGCACATTTTTCCAGCTTCGCCTCCCATCCATTTATGTATTTGTTCTAATAACACGTTGGAACATAATTATTACCGAGGCTAATATAATTAAGTGTATTGGTTATGTTATTTATGTTGTGCATTAATATCATGATACTATTAATTTATACCTATAGCCAGTCAGACCGGCTATAGGTAATAGGTATTAAACGCCGGTCACTAGCTGAATCTGGCGTACAATTACAAAAAACAACGAAAAATGACTTAAAAATCTGGAACAAAGATAGATCAGAAGTCTTATGGGGTTTGAATTTTGGAGTATCACACCTTGAATAACATAACGTATATTTACACAACGTCAACATATTAAATGTCAACTTCGCTGGAGAAGTGTTTGGTATTTTAACATTTAAATTGTGATCAAACTGTTGAGATTATGTCTCTAAGTCAGCCATCCAGTAGTCTCCAGTCTCGCTTCAAATAGGCCATTCCCTAAAAAAAATGTCATCGCCTTTTCGTTTCGGATTAACTTTTCAAAATTACCCATTCCCATTCCCTGCAAAAACGTCGCCGCCTTTTTTTCGGTTTAACTTGGGCCTATGCGGGCCCCAAAAATTTCTTATGAGGCCCCCCCTGGGCCCGAGGCCACCGAGCACTGGTGTGCCTGCTCCCCTCTAGTTACGCACTGAGCCCGAGGCCCCCGAGCACTGGTATGCCTGCTCCCCTCTAGTTACGCACTGAGCCCGAGGCCCCCGAGCACTGGTATGCCTGCTCCCCTCTACTTACATACTGAGCCCGAGGTCCCCGAGCACTGGTATGCCTGCTCCCCTCTAGTTACGCACTGAGCCCGAGGCCCCCGAGCACTGGTATGCCTGCTTCCCTCTAGTTACGCACTGAGCCCGAGGCCCCCGAGCACTGGTATGCCTGCTCCCCTCTAGTTACGCACTGAGCCCGAGGCCCCCGAGCACTGGTATGTGTGATCCCCAGTTACGTCACTGCAGCCAGGGTAAAGAAAGTGGAGGTGGTTGTGTGCCTTGCTGTTTCTGGCAGAAACGATTGCGACGTTTTGGTCAGAAAAGATTTGCGAATCTTCGTGGCTGGAAATGCGTCACGACACCGTTCGAGTCTGGAAGGCTTTGGACTCGGAACCAACTAGGCACAGCGAGACGCGCAATAAAACACAGGCGATCTCTCTTTCTCTCTCGCTCCTGGAGGTTGCTGCCGTATGTAGTGTCTCACTCTCAGTCGAGGGTGTCGCCATCTAGAAGAAACCACACAATCATCGCCGACTTATTCTTATTGCTTGCACATCATTTTTGATGATCGAAGCTATTGCTATATATAAGAAGAAACACGAACTTCAACTTTACTATATAGATTCACCCCCGAAAAAATGTTTCTTGCTTTGCGCGTTTTTTGTTGTTTTGGCTTTGGGCCAAGCGGCGTTTACGCAATTCTGATAAAGTTCGCATTGGTTCTTTACCTGGTTTTAACTTTACCTCCTTCTCTTTTCAGCAAAATAGATTTAATAGTGTTTGAACTTTGAACCGATAAAAATTCCATAACATTTTCGCAATCTTTGTAAATTTGTTCACGTTGTATCTACATAGAAAAAATGTAAAATGTATTTTTTATCTGAAAATGTTCAGCCAATCTTTGGAAAAAGTGCGCGGAGTGCTTATGATTTATAGTTCCATGCTCAAATTGTATATGGACAAAATCGAGGCTCCGTCCTGCGACTTGTTTTACCCAAAAAAATTTGATACCGTTTGTAGTTCAAAATCGATATCAAATTGGTTCACAAACTCCGCAGCGCAAGCCACGTATTCCAGAGCTTGTTTTTGTCGATTAATTTAAATTAATATACTATACGCTGCAAAACTTGCTGAATGTTTAACAACCGGATTTGCATTTTAATGGCAGCCATTATGAAAACACTGTGCCAGCAAAAGTCATAAGTTTGCAGTCCGCAAATCAAGTTTTCAAAACGTCGGCGATATATTTCGGAATCGGGGTTTTTAGGCGTTGCAGTATTACTATTTACTATAGTCGGCTCCAAAAATAAAGATTATTGCAGAAAGCCTGTCGGTTTTCACAGTAAAAAATAATTATCTTTTGCATTAACAATAGTATTGCCACTTTATTTTTTAACATGCATGCGTATGTCGATGCGTTTCTCACATTCGTTGACGCAAATGCGTTCTTTGGTCATTAGCAATCAGAGCTCTAGAAACCAAAGGACATTAAACTAATGCAATTAAAATAATGCATTAAAAGTTAAAACACATTTGAACCCGATGAAACATAACTGATGAGCGTAGCGAGTGAAGCGAGCGAAGCAAAATCATCAATTTCACTACAGCTAAAAAAACACTTGTGTGTGTTTGTTTGTTTGTTTGTTTGTTTGTTTGTTTTTTTTTTTTTTTTTTTGTATGTGTGTTTGCGCGCGCTCTACAGGCCAAACGCCTGCTTCGATTGGGATGAAATTTTCAGGGTGTCTACTTTTGTTCTCAACAAATCCTCCATACCCTTCACTTTCAAAGCAGAAAAAAGAGCAATATTCGACAATTGGGCAAGTTTGGAAAAGTACGGAAATTTATTTAAAAGTGCGTATTTTTTTCAAATTTTCCAAATTTTGAATGTTGCCTTTAGAAACCATATAAACCAAATCGAAACATCACACCAGATTTTTTTACTTGAAGTTGACTTCAAGATTTGACAGATATTAGAAATTTTGTCAATTTCGTGCATGCAAGTTTTTGATAGTAAGTTCGCGGCAGAAATATATCTCCAACCTTATAAAAACCCTTGGGCATGAGCTGCATCTATGTATTTACGTGCACATTGCTCAATTACCTCAAAGTGAGCATATTTCCGCTACCCAGAAACAGAAACAAAGAAAGGTCAGAATCGTTTACATTTTCAAGTGATCAGAATTTTTGAGAAAGCAATGGTCCGGCCTGCTGCTCCATGATTCCTATATGCTTTTTGTCTCAATCTTTTTATGCGCTATATACAAACCGCTACGCTCATATGCAACGCAACACAAATTGCGTTCGCCCTAGTTATTTCAGTTAAATATCAATCTTAGCACACAGTCAGGGCCTGAAAGTTGGAAAAGTTTCCTATAACTTTTGGCTCGAATGTTGCTAAACTCCATTTCACGTCAAGAAGGAGAGTGGATTTGCATTTTCCAAGAGGTCCCACTGCTGTTAGACACGCGCTAGAGTTTAAAAAAATAACTACCCATGACATTGGGCTGGGCAAAAAGCCGTATGGGCAGTTTTTGAGCTCTTACCTCATGGGGTTCCACAGGGAAAATTCAAATCCACAAAGAATATTATGCGTCTCCTTTGACGTCTTGATCAACGCTTAGTACCGTGTCAAAAACTGCAGTTGCGACAGCCAGAAATGAGATTCGGTGTTAGGCAATGTAATGTGAGCTGAACAAAACAGCTAGATGTGGCTAGCTACCGCAAAACTCCGCTTGTTAGATATATAGGCTCTAAGGACATGAGGTTTCGTGTGGACTTGAGCAATTCAAACGCAGAATTCCAATAGCTGCGTATACGAGTTGAAGTCTGCAAGTCCACACCTATGCAATGAGGACTAGCAGACCTCGTATACGCAGCTATTGGGACTATGCGTTTCAAGTACGCATGTCTACACGAAACCTCCTATTGAAACACACCCTTAGTGCAGATGTTAATCAAATCTGCTTACGTGATGTGACACGTGACATCAAAGCTTTTGCGTAGTACCATATAGCGAGTCTAACGCCCCCGTGGCATGTGTCCACAGGTCGCAGTCACACCGGCATCAACGAGGAGATCATCTGGGTGAGCATCGGCATGGGCATCACCATTGTGATCCTCATCACCATCGCGCTGTGCTACATCCTGCGAGAGAAGTGCCAGAAGAGACAAGCCTACTATCTGTCCGCTTAGGCGCTCAGTGAACTTTACAATGGTCTAGCTGCAGTGGAATATGTTTGGCAGGCCAGGAACATTTCAAAAGCAATGTCTGGTCACCGTTCGACAGAGGTCACTGGATTCAAATATGTTCAGAAATTGCGACTGAGACTGCCAATATTACTTCAGAATGTTAAATGAGAGTGAATTTGCTTTATTTTCAAGGAACTAAACGCCTAAATATAATTTGATAGCTAATTGGGTTCCACTAATTGAAGCCTAATGTTTCCACCTTGATAAAGGTCGGTCAAAATGCTAGAAGGGACAATACTTGGACTTATGACGCAAGTCAATGAAGTAGGTATTTTCAAAAGATGAACTTTTCATCTCAGTAGGAAAAAGAAAGAAACTGCGAAGGTGTGGGTGATTTTTTTTGTTTAGGGGAAGGCTTATATGCTTATATTTATTTAAAAAATACAATTTAAGGTCGTTCCCCATAAGATGATCGAAAATCTGTCAGAATCAAGAACAACAGCGTGCTGTTCAGTTCCTGCTGGTGACTTAATATTTCGAACGACACAAAGATTGTATTGACGATATCGTGGCTACTCCAAGCCTTGGATAAAGATGTTTCATGTAGCTCTTAAAAATGGATGGATTATTTGAAGAAGCCTGAGTGTGGTCCGTAAAAATTACATTTGAAATCCTTAAAGATGACATAGTTTGTAAAACATGTTCAGCTTAAAAACGAATCTACCCAACAGCTCCCTAAATCTTAAAGATAGAATAGAGAACTTCAAGCAGTCAAATTCGTAGCCAAATGATAAAACACACCTAAGCCTTCTCGAGAATTACTGCAGTTTGCGTGCCAAGATCATGACCCTTGGAAGGCTGTGAGCCGTCATTATGGACGCAAGATTCGAAACGAAAAACAGCTGGCAATTTGCGAAACGTCAAAATGTCAGACTGAAAATATTGTCGTTGTAACTGGATGTATGTATGCTCCTTTGAGAGCCATTTTCATAAATGTATTTTCAGAATGAAACCCATAGTAGTGTCAAAGTTTGCAAACCCAGTTCCAATGTTGCGTGTTACGTTGGTTTCAACATAGGAGCTTGGATTTAAAAATCGTTGTTTTACTGCATGAAAAATAGCGTACTTACTGTAAATCCTAACATACTTGTGGCCATTTATTTATCTCTTTTTGTCCTTTTTCGTCGTATGTCCTAAAATAATATCACAATTTAATCCAAGATATAATATCTATGGTGTATACTAAGCCATATTTAAACACAGGGTGGTAGATTACAAGTAAAACTGATCGTTGAATTTACTAAATACACCAATCAGCATGTCGATGTCTTATTGGAGTGTGACAGAAGTGATCTCGACATCTTGACTTGCATCGGGGCCAAGCGTTCATTTGAGATCCGGACCAGACGTCAGTGTAGGTGAAAGTGCTGATTAGGACAGAATAGAACAGAATAGGACACCAGGACTGTTTTGGACAAATTATAACAATCTAGAACAATGTAGGATGCATACACTAGAATTAATTTGAGTTTGCCACTCTCTGGGGATCTCATTTCATAGAGTACTGTACCATACCACAGATCGAATGATTAAGTTTTCATCATTACCACCAACAAGTATTTTTATTAATACCATTATTTACCACTTTACTCTTTGCAAATGGTAAAGAGTCTAATTATACTTTACTTAGAAGTCCACCAGTATGTGGTAAAGTATAAGACTAACACGGCTGTATTGCTTGGTGTGGCTCTCATAACTTATAGATTCCCCTACAAACAATATGTGACATGTGGGTATGTTTCGTTTCATTTTGCACTTGGTAACACATTTTTTCGAACAATTTATTTCATATCAAAAATTATCTTCGATTCAACATTAATAATTTGGCTCCAAAGTATCGCATTTTAGATTTGCAAAACAGCGATGGTTCAGCACCAGCGTTCTGTAAAATATTATGATTTTAGCAATTGAATGTGGATCGAAAAAGCATATTTTGGCTAAATTGTAACAAAAGTACGGTTCACCCTCAGCTTCACAAAAAACACTCTGTACCTACCTACTCTTCAGAATCCCAGGGGGCGCTTTGTCAATTTCAACGGCAGACTAACCGATGAAAAATGCCAGCCACGCCGCGGAAATGGCGCTGTAGTCGCGGTCGGCTGTCCAGCTAATGCTGATGAAATACCCGTAAGCCAGCGCCACTCGCGGATATATATGGCAGGGATAACGCCGTGCGGGAACAACTCAAGTTTTGTAATAGAGGTGCACACGTTCTGTGAAAATGTGTGTCCCATTTTATGTTCGTGCTTTTGCGAGAGATATTTGATATGCTCATGGTCACAATTCTGCAAACCCAAAAATGTTAAAATCTTATGTGAATTTATTGAAATTTTAAATTACTTTAATTCAATTCAAATTGAATCGCGGAATGAGCAGTTGGACAGCCAAGTGTTCCAGGTCAAATTAGGCCAGAGTTACACGACCTATTGATATACATAATATATAAACTGCATTTCAAGCTAAAAAGTAGAGTGGATTTGCATCTTCCATGAAAACCCACTGCTGCTAGACACGAGCTAAGATTTTCAAAACGTACGTATACGTCATTTTTTGAGCCCGACAAAAGGCTATAAATGAGCAGTATCTAGCGGCAGTGGGTCTTTGAGGGAGATGGAAATCCACTCCACTTCTTAACGTGGAATGGGGTTTAATGTACTCCAATGTATTATGAAAGATAAAACGAAGTGTTGAAAAATTTTTATATTGTGTTTTGTCAGTGTAAAATCGATTGACAAATCCACTAATTTTCAGCCACCTATTAGTTTTTTTCTGTAATCTCGTAACAAACAATCGAACTGTGGATTCGAACATTGTATATACGAGTATCGTAAAATATAACTTTGCGCACAGGTAATTAAGTAAGCCAATCCACTGAATAACTTCATTCGTTTTTTTACAATTTGTTAACCAACAAAACGTTACGTACACAGTTTCGTTTCCTTCTGGAACCCAACAAATCGTCCAAAATCTGACCTTCCTTACCCGAATCAAAATATGTATCTGCATTTCTTTGTTCTGTCTCGCTCTTTAAATCGTAGTTTTCATATTGCGCTGATCTGTTGGGTCCGTCCACGGCACGGATTACATGTGGTACCAATGAATACTCATAATGTAAGCGTTACCCGTCGTAGCTGCGAGTTCTGACGTTCAATTTGGGGCCCATTAGCGGAAATTCGTATACTGCGGTAATGTTACCGTAACCGTGATGATTTCGACTGGGATTATTCAGATATTTGGTGAAATGAGCTCTGTGTAATGTAAACAAAGTAATGTATAAAAATAATGATATATTTTATGTTACTCGAAATGTTTAGTGGAATTAAATATATAAATGTTGACGTAATTCTATAGGTCGTAAACGAGATTAGTATATAAAATAAAAAATAAAAATCTCAATTCCTATTGTCTAAATATAAAAATAAACATATTGTATAATGATGACTGTAGGTATTATGATTGAAATAACTTTTTGTCTTTGATATCAGTTTTGTTGAACATAAAATTAACCCACTCGTTAAACTTATCACTGTGATCATGCATCAATGTGATTTGACCATAGTCATTCCGACAGAAGTCATGTCTATAAACAATATCTACACTAATAGAAATCAAACGTAATCAACATTATTATTATTTCTGTTTGCAAATATGTTTACAGTTAATAATATGTCATGATATCATCAAAATAGTGTAGCTATACCAAATCATTTATGTCAGCGCAAAGGGTGTTGAGTAGTTGGCGTTTTTACTGTGAAAAAGCTAAGAATCCGATGCCTGAATGTTTTCAAAACTCCCATCACGTAATGGTAAAAATAAAACATTAAGTGCACTACTTTCCTGTTCCGCGCACGTTTTTGACCCAAAAATTCAACTGTCCGCGCGGCCACCTCTATCCCATGGACTTGAGAGGCTTTTTTGGTAGTGCGCCATTTTTTGTCCAAACTCCTCGCTTTCACCGGACACCTTCGGCTAAAATAGACTAAATATATGCAAAATATAGGCCATAAAGACTGAATTAAAGTTATGAAAATGATTTTCTTGTGTCTCATTGTTGAATTCATATATGAAATATGAATTGATTTTAAATTGGACAGCCAATATGCTTCGAAACGATTTCAAGCATGTCCCCTCTCTGCCAAAAAAGTCTCTCAATACCCTGTACTGAGCTTTTCAGAAGACCGTGCAGCCTCATCGAGTCTGGAATTCGTCGCCGGCCAGAGTCGATAAAAATGTGTTTGCTATTTTGATTGATTGCGAGCAGCAGAGTGCTGAAAGCTGTTTTCAGACGGCCGTGTCCATTAAGCGCTCGTCCTTCTCGGTTGATCAAACCCACAAACCCACAAACCCACAAACCCAAAACCCAACCCAAAACCCAAACTCCGACCCTTTTGTGGCGAACGCAAACTTCGCAAACAGGTCCTTACAATTTTGGCAAATTGCAAAAGCACATATTTATTACATTTTGTGGGAATTGAATGGGACGGATTTGTTTGATGTTCAGCAAATGCCACGAAAGTTCGCCCGGAAAATGAGTAGCCATGGGTTTCACATGACATTTACATCGAATGTTTAACAGTGAATTAGTAGATCAATATTCATAAAGCATTTCATGCATACGAAGTAGTTATATAAACGTTTACAAGGGTTGCCAGGCATTCGAGATAGCGAATTCAGTGCCCATTTCCTTTATCTCTCGTTCGGTTTACAATCTACTGCACAAGCATGGCTTGAATAATTAAGCATATCATTTGCAAAAACGTACCAATTCCTTTGCCCGTTTCAATTCAATTCCTCTTCTTCATACAGTCAAAGTTGAAATTTAATACATCGGAATGTATATGAGCACGTACCCCAATTCTGTTCTGTTGATTGGTTTTTCTACTGAATATGCAGCCCTGCATTTTGTGCATCTCCAATATTAAAATGTAATTGGATGGCGCGCAAATAAATATAACGCCAGTGCAATTGTAAACAAAACAGCCAGCGTCTGTCTAGTTCAAACAGTTATCGCCGAAGCGAGAACTTTTGAAATCTGTTATAATTTCATTGCAAACACAGCAACGTAGATATTTAATTTTGGTGTGTGTGTGTGTGTATACGTGCATGGATTCATTGTTCAAGCCGTGGAAGATAATAAATAACGCGCAGAGTAGGTACTTGTTCTGTTCTGTTTTGTTGCTGCGTTTATCTTTGTAAAGCGAGCACAAACTCAACAAAATATAAAGTTCCACAAATTCACCGACAAAAAAGTTACAGCTCGAAACTCAACAAAAGGCCAGACATGATAGTGTAATTGCGACATTTCGTTGTGCATTTACCTCTAATAATAATTCACGAATAAAATTATTATTGCAGCACATTTTGTTTAGCATGTACCTTTCTAGAACATAACATAATAACGAATTGCTCAATAAAGGTATTTACAAAATCGAATGGTGTTTCTGATCAATCATTATTGCTTTATTAAAATTACGTGTTAGATGTTTTTATATAGGTCGGTACAAGAAAAGGACCCAAAAAGAGTTTTTTTTTACTTTCCCTTTTCATGCAAACGTTTCGTTGGAGTTATTGTCGAATTTAGCCGCTTGATCGGAAGTTTAAATGGCAGGCAAATCGCATTTACATGGCCATTGTTGATGTCAACAAAGCATTGTTGCTGTTGTTGAATCTTGTCTGGCGTTGCGTAACCTGGCAACGGGTAATGTTTACCACAAAAGGTGACCAACGGGGCTCATCACTCATAAGATGTGTGCTGTCACTGTCTCGCCTAAACTCCATTGCATCTTGAGAACAGAAGTGGATTTGCATATCGTCTTGCTTTCTCGAAACAAAGTCTACAGCTTAAACAGCTTACAGCTTCTCGAACTACAGATTAAGACAATGTCACCGGTTCGAAATTGATGAAATTAGCCTAATGATTTTGCAGCTCTTTTCACAGTATCAAACAGCAGTTTTCGACGGTCAGAAATGGGTTTTTGAAGACCAGGTTTCAGCGGAACAAAAACAAATAGGTTTGCTGTCAGCTTCAGCACAATCATTTATTTCAGCTTTTGCAGCTGTTCACCAAATATTCTTTTGCGGATGAGAGTGTAAATGAGGCAAGAGAATCCTGTTTTGACACGAGCTTATATTACTTCAGAATTGCAATTCTTGTCTATATATTATGGACAGAAGCTTTCAGGTATAGGAGTTGTGAGATTCTTTTATGGGTATAAAATAATCTCCCTGTTACCTATATGGGTTAATTGTTAAGCAACACATGCGCTGAGTCAGATAATATAGATGGGTTAGTTACCATCATATGCTAGAGGTCATAATTTGTAAGCACAAAAGCTTATCTCACCATGTTTATCAACCTCATGGCAGTGTGGTTTAGTGGAGGAATTCTTTTCATCGCTTTTTGCCGTTCTACATGGAAGGACTTAAAGTCGGTGGCCCCTTCTTTTGACGCTTTGCGACATGAATAAGTAGCCTCCACTGGATTTCCTCTACTCCCTTCTAAGCTAGGCTGGGTTCGTCATCCCCTTATCATTCACCGACGTCATTGTATCAGTGATGCAGGGTCCGATGTCAAAACAGTGCGTCGTTTCGGATTTGACATTGAAAATCTCGAAATCCAATTACTATATCAGATGCAAATCCAAAGGAACTGAAACGTTGAAGTTTATCCCACTGTGGACTCATCGGTTCGCCAAATAATTCAGTAAGCAATGAACATGAAATAAAATTAAACCCCTGTAATAATGTGCTGACCCGAAATCCAAACGTTTGTGTAGCGCAGTAAATCTTCTGGCAGGCCATGCATCAGGTGGCAAACAATGGCGGAGATAACGTCACTGAAGTCATTTGACATGCTGATTTAGTGCAGCATCTATTTACGAGATGAATACCTACAACGATGTGTTTTCGTTGCATGCGAAAACATACAGTTTTGCATAATTACAAACTATATTGGGAACAAATAGTTATATACCGAAGTCAGCAAGCAGGATTTGTAGGAAATATGCCGCGCCAGTCATTGCAAATATTTTACTGCACCCAGACATTATTGATCATAATAAATTTAATTGTTTCCTTCCCAAAAAACATTTTTATTTATAATAATACACATTTCCATAAAATACCTGATAACATGCAAAAATGCCGGGTGTCTTAGTTGAGAACAAATAGGTACATTTATAGGTTTTCTGAAATTTTCATAATAATCGGGGCAGCGTTTGGTCTGTAGAGCACGCACCAACAAACACACCCACAAACCACCCAACATAAGCTTTTTTTGAGGTAGTAATATAGATGATTTCGCTCGCCGAGCTCTTCAATAACTTAGTTTTTAAAGCTCAGTTAAGTCTTATATGTACACATTACTTACTTACTTCACTTCGCATTCCAAACTCAGTTTGAACTTTTTTTGAGATCCCTGCACGGAATCCAAGGTGACAGTAGTTAGGGGTGGTTCTAGCTACATTGGAAATGCATCAGGTTTCGCTAGCGGGCTGTTTGTTTTTGTCAATATTGCTCCAGGTGTTGGAGTTGAGAGTGCATCGATCGAATCCCATCACAAAACACACTCGATTACAGTTGCAACTGTAATGAAGCCAGTGCCCTGGCTTTGTTTTGTCGAGCCCTGATGCTTAGGGGGTGAACAATTGGGCCAACTGGGCCGGCTCCGGCGAGCGGGGTGGGTGTTTTGTTGGGGTTGGCTTATCTGTTGGCTCGTAATGGATTAACTTATACTCAATTCGTTGTGTTCATCATATTTTATGAAGGGATTCATTTCGTGACTTGACCGTAATGACCTTCACACAAAAAGGGGGAAACGTGGGGTAACAAGTAGGTAATTCCGCATGTTGGATGTGATCAATTGATCCTATAGTTGGAATAATTCTTGATTACCATTTTGGTAACAACGGGAATTTAAGAACTCAACCAAATGTTAAACATGAAGCATAATTTTCCATGAATATGTTTTCCATATGCTTAGCGTAGAAGTGCAATTTTATATTACAGATTATTGCCAAAATTCGATTCCTAGTAGGCCGTTTTTAACTTTAAGTCATTCCCTCGGGACTCTTTAGTCTTTCCCAAGCCTTGAAAATGTCGTACTTCTAACACTAAATTATGTATCCTTGAAAGCACTTCTAGGTGTTACTAAAACCTTATAGCGGGTTCAATTAAGCTAAACGTTAACCTCTTAAAATTTACCACTACATATTGTTTATTTTTGCAGCTTTGCGTTTAAGGAATTCTATCACCTGCACACAAGTTGTGCTTAGTTTAAAGATTTTGCCTTTTATAACCAATACAGAAGCAATTCAAATAAATGAATAAATTTTAGTCTACCAATTGCCATTTTGTCTAATCTTCCCAATTTCAAAATAAAATTTCAAATTTCAAAATTTTAATATTGCGAAGTGATCGCTGTCAAAAGTAAATACCGTAAGTTTGGAGTGAATCGGTGTTTCGGGCAGAAGATTAGGGCTAAAAAAACTATTCCCAGAGCCCACGATGACGTCATAGAGGGCCTCAAAATTTGACAAATATATTTTTTTGCCTCTGCCATGGCCGCCATGGGTTATAAAATGTAAAAACCATTAATCTGAGCACAACTTGTCAGGAGATGAGATATAGCCTTTAAAACTCCATAAAAAATTATAGGTTTTTTGATCAAGCTCATATCAGATGTCCGATAACTACAAAAGCTCCAATAAATCGTTTGATTTGCAGGATTTAGCCCAGACCCACGCCGACTAAGCGCACTTTCCCGCACAAAATGCTCAGCGTGCGAAAGTCACCACGTTGCAGCCATGCCCCTCCCCGACCCCGCCTAAAGTCTATTGACACGTGCAATGCGGACAATTCAATCGGATTGTTTGAATGAATCTCGACGGCGTGCAAATCCATTGACTGACGGCCGCCGTTCGGGTATAAAAGCTGCGGCTGACAGAGAAATGGCATCAGTTTCTAACAGCTCCAGTCCCAGCCCAAGCCAGCATCTCTACCAATCACTCGACATCATGGCTCAACAGGTGAGGAAGTATTGCTGTCTCTTTCAGGACCATTTCTTTTTATCGAATTCTGAAACTCAAAATTATTTTTATTCTCAAATTCAAGAAATCTCTGCTACGTAATTTAGCATTAAATTTTAAAATGTATATATCATAACTTCAGTCAATGTGCGACTTGAAATAAGGTTAGGTCTTGTAGATTTAAAAGTACACTAATTAAAACTTTATATTTAGAGTTAAGTGGAGTTCATGTAGATCAATGAGCTGAGGTTCAGTGAGGTGATACCGCAATCACCTCATACGGCCCTGCCACAAATGAAATATTAAACAGGGGAGACAAAATTGTGGCCACAAACGGTATTCTGTTTCCTATATACGTGACTGCGAAAGCAAGAGTTGTGACAAGTTCGGCAGCCATCGGCAGCACACATTGGATTTCTATCCGAGCACACAACCAGGGCCTTCTGGGTGGAAAGCAAGTGTTGTGACAAGGCATGGCAGCCATCGACAGCACACATTGGATTTACATGTTGGATTTACGCCCACATGTTAATTTAGCACTGTAACTTGTGCTTTATATTTCCATCGGTTCCCACAGTGATATGGCACTGAGTTGCATTCAAGGTAAAATGACTTACCAGGGTTTTCATTTGGAAACCACGACATTCCACCAACGACAAAACCGCGCTGGAAAGCGCCGAGGGCAGAATGGAGGCTTACCAAACAATCATCAGAAAAATGAAAATAGCTACCGAAACCGCCCTCTTTGCCAAGCGCCAAATCGCCAGAACAACAACACGTGGTTTAACCATATGACATTAACACATTTCTGCTCTGTTGAACTACTGGCATTTACACCTGGCACACGAATATTTCGATTATTAAGAATCACAATAAACGCGAACCACCAACTACTCAACAAGAAACTTTAGTCGCAGTATCCACCCAAAACAGTAACATCTTAACATCTTAACATCTTAACATCTTTAAGTAACAACAAATTACATTTTTTTTCATTCGATCTCACTCGAAATCACAAAATTTTAACGGACCTCTTGATCGTCTCGACGCACACGCAAACGCACTCGCACACGCACACTAATACGCACACGCACACAAATACGCGCTTCCTCTAGCCTAATGTCCCCGAGGGCTGAACGCACCCGCTTGACTGCCGAGTGCAGAATTACCGACCTTCTGTCCTCGCCCCAAACAGGTACATGAGTACGTCAGAGGGCGCTAATTATTCTGTCGGAATTTAGGTGCAGATATAAACAACAACTCTTGCATCAATTACTACTGTATAACCTCATTATTATTACTTAGTATTATTGTTTAAATATAAGTACGCTTATACTGCTCCTATTATTATTTGGAACGGGGGGAAACTTGATCTTTATTAATCTACATATCGATTCCCTAACTGCAAATCCCCGTATAAGTGAAACCATCAGCACAGGGGGGTTATTATGTCTTAGTGATTTAAAAATCATTCGTTTTCAATATCACTGCCTATGGTTTAACACGAGCATAGATTTGAAATCGAGTGATTTCGAGCCAAATCGAATGAAAAAAAGTTACACATTCGTTACCCAGATGATATAAGGCCTACTCACAAATCTAACTTATCGCGTAGCCAATACTCAATACGATACGTTACACTCAATCGTTGCCTGTAACTCAATATGGTGCTGGCCATCCCAAAACCAAAACTCAGCCTATTTGTGAGTTGAAATCGATGGCAAACAAACGCAAACGATGGCAAACGATGGCGAACGAGGTTAAGTGATGGCAAACGATGGCAAACGATGGCAAACGATGCTAAACGATGCTAAACGATGGCAAACGATGGTGAACGATTTCCCGTTGTACATGAGCACTGCCTCTGCTTTCAGATGATCGTCGTCGTCGCCGTCCTGTCCGTGGTCGTCCAGGCCCACGCAGGGGTGTACGGCGCAGGCGCAGGATCGTACGGCGCAGGCGGTGGCTTTGGGGGAGGTGAATTCCATGACAACGCACTTTGTTGCACATCCACAAGGCTCATGTCTTGAACACGGCCTTGTGGCGAAAAGTCTTTTGTCGAAAAACTTTCAGAATGTTTCCCAATGGACGACTTCAGTTCCAGAGTCAATCACTGAATTTCCCACATAAGTGCAATGTTATTCTTATGGCAAATATTTGCCCACATAATTTTGGCTCTGGAACTGTAGTCGTCCATTGACTTGAATATTGAACACAAGATTGAGATTGAACTCAAGGACTGATTTTACAATGTACAGTCAAGTGTTACCTGCCAGCTAAGTTTGTTATCTCCATGGTCACAGCCAATCACATGCCTCTATTTTCATTTTAACTGAGAGTTAACAAACACTTTAGCTGGACACTAGTTAACCAAGCCTATAACTACATCGAGTTGTTCAATCCAAATCAAGAATATAACACAGTCAAAACTGTACTTTCGAGAATTATCAGTCAAAGTGAATCAGCGTAAATGTGTTCATTGAGGATAACAAAGCTGAACAAATGCGGTCATCCATCCTAAAGTCTGCATGGTGGTCACCCATCCAACGCCCGACTCGGCGCAGGTTGCTGACCCCGATACCTGCAATATCTCTTCATTACTTCATCCACGATCTCTCCCTTCAGAGAGCTGACCACGTGCATGGCGGTCACCCATCCAACGCCCGACTCGGCACAGGTTGCTGACCCCGATACCTGCAATATCTCTTCATTTCTTCATCCACGATCTCTCCCTTCAGAGAGTAGACCACATCCATGGCGGACACCCATCTAACGCCCGACTCGGCGCAGTGTTGCTTAACACCCGACTGTTCCAGGCTACGGTGGTCACCCATCCAACGCCCGACTCGGCGCAGTGTTGCTTAACTCCCGACTGTTCCAGGCTATGGCGGTCACCCATTCAACGCCCGACTCGGCGCAGTGTTGCTTAACTCCCTACTGTTCCAGGCTACGGCGGTCACCCATTCAACGCCCGACTCGACGCAGTGTTGCTTAACTCCCATTCCAGGCTATGGCGGTCACCCATCCAACGCCCGACTCGGCGCAGTGTTGCTCAACTCCCGACTGTTCCAGGCTACGGCGGCGGCCATGGAGGCGGCGAGGCGAGCTCGTACGTGTCGTTCCGAGGTCCCGTGGCCGGACATGCCAAGGAGGTGATCACCTTCGACGAAGAAAAGGGCGCCGGGGGCTGGGCTGGTGCCGGTACCGGTGCCGGTGCCGGTGCTGGAGGTTGGGCCGGTGCCGGTGCTGGGGGCAAAGACGCCGGGTACACCGTCGACTATGTGGTGAGAGACGGCAGGTGGAAGGCGTTGTAGGACCAAGGGGGCAATGACATAATATGGCCGCTAAATCTAAAGAGACGGTCACTCTACATTGATAATGCAATATTGGGTTAGAATTAATGAAATTCATTCTCCAATTTGCATCATAAATGGCCACTCAAATTTACATTCTAATGTAGTCCTGATGGCATTTTTGGTTTCTTTAAATATCTAAGTATCAACAATTAAGCTGGGTTTACAGTTGGCAATGTCAGTGACACAATGTCATCAACATTGGCTCTGGCCCAATCAGCGATTCCATGGCAGAGTCGCGAACATAAATTCATGCACACCCAGAGTCTCTGATTGGTACAGATCCAAGATGACCTCGTTTCACAGACGTAGCCAGTAAGCTGCTTCTTGCAAATGTTAATATTTTGAATAAGTATTAAATTCTTTCAAGATTCACGGAACATTGCAACATTTGGTTTACCTACATGCAAGGTTTGCCACCCATTGCCAACCTTGCCAGGCGACTTAGTCCCTCCTGTGTCCGCTAGGCGACGCCCAGCTACGCGTTCACCTACGGCGTCACCGACCCGGTCACCGGGGACACGCATGCGCAACGCGAGTCTCGCGAAGGAAATGACGTCACCGGGCAGTACAGCCTCGTGGAGCCGACCGGGAACGTGCGCACGGTCTCCTACGTCGCCGGCAAGGGGGGCTTCGTGGCGACCGTCACCAACTCCATCCCACAGGTAGGGCGTGCGCCTCTCCGTCTCTAAACAAGTGGGTGCGTTAATGCAATAACGCCGGTCGTTTTTCATACTGCCCAGTGCGTAATCGTGGGCAGCTACTGGTTATCTCCTGCGATACCTTAAAACCCTGGCTCCTTAATGCTTCAGGCTTCCGGCGCCGGCGGTCACGGCAGCTCGGTCGGTAAAGCAGCCACCGCCGACTACGGCAGCCAAGTGAACCACGGAGTCACCAGCGTCGGCTCGGCCGGTCATGCAGCCGACGCTTGGGCCGGCTCGGCCGCTGGTGGCGACAGCGCGTGGGCGGGCGCAGAACCCATCGCCGTCTACGCCGCACAGGAGGTGAGACCTGCGAGGGAGCAGAGGGTGAACGCGGTGCCGGAACTATGGCTTGCTGCGGCACTAAGGGCCGAACACCGCTTGGCCTTGCTTGTTAGCACACGGTATTAATATGCAATAGCATACTTACACTGGAATTAATTTTAGTTGCAACGATTTGGGAATCTCATATCATAGACTAGTGTCTATCAGAGTCCTCCGGACTGTGGTAAGGTAGGCTAATACGACTGTACTGTATTGTAATGGGGAGCTAAATTTGTTCTGTGGGTTGCGTTTCGGTACCGTGGAGGAGCCGGGTTTGCTCTGAGGGTTGCGTTCAAGAGCTGTGCGTGGAGGAGCCGGGTTTGCTCTGCGGGTTGCGTTCAAGAGTTGTGCGTGGAGGCGCCGGGTTTGCTCTGCGGGTTTCGTTCAAGAGTGCGTGGAGGAGCCGAACTTGCTGTGTGCCTACAGTTCCAAGCCTTGCCTGTCAGTTTGCACACAGAGGCACGTGCACAATTAAAGTAAGAATAAGAGTAGCAATAACAATAACGAAGAAAAAAAAATGAAACATAGAAGTACACACACTTGACGCAAGCAGCAAAGTGATGTGAGTAGCGAAGTGAATAGTTTTCCAGCTTTCTTGCTGCTATTATTATTTCAAACAATCACAGAGCAGTATTTTTTTAAATCATGGTGCCACAAACTGTTATTGATACGCCAACGTTTTGAAGTAATGCTGTCACTTACAGCTGTCAGTGAACACTTTTCGCGTATTTTAACAGCTTGTGTCTGGGCTTACTCTCATTGTTATTTCACTTATTCCTAATCTTACTTCAACTGTGCGTGGGCCTTCTGCAATTACATACAGAGTGCAATGGGTAACCAGTTTTGCTCTGTTGGTTGCGTTTAGCAGTTTTGCGTAAAGTAGCAGAGCCTGCTCTGCGGGCTGCGTTCAGGAGCTCAACGTGATCATCATTGTGGCCTTGTTTTGTTGGCTGTCTCAGAATGAAAGGCTGTTGGGAAAGTTATACTGGCTCAAAAGGAAGCCAAATGTGGACCCGTTGCCGGAACACAGGCCTGCTACCGTCCAACAGCACCAAGGGCCGGCCACCGCTTAGCCTTGTCCCTTTGACACACTGTGTTGGCGCTGTCCCTGTGGCACTGGTCCATTGGCTGTCGGTGAATGACAGGCTGATGACGAAGCTAGCCGGGCCTGGAAGAGAGTCGAGGGTGGACACTGTGTTGGCGCTGTCACTCTGGCAAGTTTTTGATCAGCGTTTACCTGTTCCAGGCTCCTGCTGATAACGATGCCAGCGCCGCTGCGGTCGAGGTACACACTCCTGCCGTGGCTGACGCAAGCGCCGACGCCAGCGGCGCCACTGGTGGATGGGTGCTGAAGGTGGAATGATCAACCGTGCGATGCCTAGTCTTGGCCTGTAGCCTTTCAGGCCACTGTGTGATTTTGTTAATAAGTCTTTTTTTATATTTTGTTTTAAAATGTTATCTTAAAATGAATTGGGATGAGGCTTTCAGTTATAAGGGTAGTAGATTGTTATGGAGAAAGACAATTGTTTTGGGTTTTTCCCCCCAATTCACGGATATTTTACTAATAACGCACTCGAATAAACTGTTTTCAACTGAAATAACCTGTGTTGTCCAAATTTTGTACACCAATTAAATAGTCTTAATCATGGTTACGTAAAATTATTAGTTAAGCTTACTTATAATTTAACCCCGAAAGTAGATTAAATTCGATCTTACCTTTATCTTGCGATTAACTTCACGATGACGATACTACCGCTACAACATATATTGCAAATTCCTAAATAGTTGTTTAATAGACACCTTTAAAGATTTTGTGAAGTTATGCACAGATGTTTTTCTGACGGCATGGTTTTCATGCTTTGTAAAGTATGTTAACATTGATATTGGATTAGATTATTACTCTATGAATAATTATTTTATAACTATATGTAGAATAACATACTATATTTATATTACAAATACTACAAAATTATTTTTGCCACAACGTAGAATTATCAAAGCTGACACGAAACACATTTTAATGTTTCTTTCTATAAAGATTAATAGTATCAAGTTCAAAATTAGAAAATTTCCCAAAAGTAATTCCATCCATGAAACCCGGAAAAGTGGCACGGTCGCTAAGGTCTGCAAGCCCGCCGCTAGATGGCACCACAAGCGCGTGCTGCAAGTGGCGCCCCTGGCGGGAGATCTATGCACGTAGCGCTATTGATCGGCCGAGCTGGGCACTAGCCGCACAGAAATGAATTCAAATTGGAAAATTTTTCCCCGGAAGGCGATACGCTGTTATATAAAAGACGTTGAATGATATAGCACTTCCGGGGCGTTGAATTTGAGAAGCGGAGCGACTGGGACGGCACAGGCCGTATCTAAGATTTTGACAGTTTTACAGTTGTCAGGTTTTCCTTATGTTGCTGGAACCTATTGTTAAAATAAATTGCTATTTTTCAATTGATTTGTTCAAACAATATGGGGTTTTCACGGAGGTTTTAACACATCTAACCTTGTAATTGTGAAGCCACAGCTTAGTGAAATATGTTCCACTTTAAATCTTTGCATCAAGTTTTCAAAACATTACACAAAAAAGAAAGAAAGAAATAAAAGTTGGAATTGAGAAAGAGACAAATTAAGGCAACGATTAGATTCCCCTTAGGGCCGGTTTTACAAGTGCCTCAACCCAGAGTTAAAGTAGGAGTTAAGTTATTTGTCATGGCAACCGCCAATAGACTGCCGTGGAATTCATATGTTTCTGAGGGTTAGACGCTTAACCCAGAGTTGAAAAATATTGTAAAACCGACCCTTAGCATTAAAAACCTAGAGAGGATACGTTTTTCTTTTTCTTTCCAATACCTACGTTCGTTGTTCTTTTAATGACCATTTGCGATTGTGGGAATTACACTTATCTTATTGAAGAAGGAAAACCACACAGTAATTTAAGTATAATCTATTTTTATCAATGTTTGAGTTGCAGTACATTAAAGCATTGTAAGCGACTTTACCTAAATGTTAATTGAACCATTCGTTAAAATATTTCAGCCGTTATTTTAATATAATAAGTTGCTCACTCCTTCAACTGTTTGCTCTAAAATACATGTGCGCGTAGACATTGTTTTGAAACATTCTTTTACATGACTGAAATTTGGACCAGCTTTCGAAAGTTTTCCAAAGTTATGGCAAACAAGAAGAACTGTTTGGATATTGGATTAACAAACATTTAGTCGGCAGGTATAACATGATACTTTGTGTTCAAACATTTTTTTTTGTGTTTGAAGAAATATAAAAGATTTCAGCAAGAAATCCAAAAGATTTATACTCATCGCACTAACTGCAGTCACTTTCCTGGATATTCTTCGAGCTCTTTTGGAATGCTTAGCAGGAAGACTAAATTATAACCTCTAACTTAAATGGAAAGATCGAGATTTAAAAATAGCTACAATAGAATGAGAAATTCTTAGAATGCTATTTACATACAATAGAGAAATTTATCAAAATCGTTCGTGTAAACATTTAGCATTGAAAAAAAGGATAAATTTTCTTTGTAAAAATTTGAAGTTAAAGAAAAAATGTATATCTACAATAATCTTGTGACATTGTATATGCGGAAATGCTAATATAGAACTTTTTTCAAAATGCGGAATATGAAAATTGCTTTAGTACAATTTATGATTTTATTTCGCTCTTATTTTCTGTGAAACTGGTAGAACTCAGTTAAATAACTTACTGATTAACGTATTTTCTCGGAGAGTACAACGTGTTTAAAAAACAGCAAGTTCTCTTAAATAAATTAGCTGATTTGACCACTGGAATTTGGTGAAACTCAGTCGCTGGCCTACACAGGCAATTATTTATATCATATTCATCACAGAATTTAGCACATTTATATAATTTTTTGGCAGAATATGAATATGTTTACGCATTTTCACTTAAGAACATATTTTCTGTTTTACTTACAACATTCAAATGTCCAACACGTATTTCTGAAGAAAATTCAACATCTACAGGTAATTTATATTTTTGTTTGGATATATTATAATACATTTATGCTATCATCTTAATGAAATGCAATGTATTATGATTCTAATGTAAATGTGCACCATTATAATATACTTTATAATTATAATATAATCTCTTTAACCAACATCAACAGCAATCTCAACCCAAACCATGTCGATAACAACCAACTCTTAAGTTAAATCTGGTAGCAGTTTTAAACGGCACGGTAACAAAAATAACACCTCTACAAATTGCTTTTTCATGCAATTTTTATTTTTGTCGAATCTTGACTTTTGAACGCTCTGCTAAAAAAACGAACCCATTCCACATTTTTGGAGATTTGCATTCCTTTCGTCTCCAAGAATTCAGCTTTTAATTAAACTAATTACAAATCAAAATTTTGGATGCTCAAATTAAACGTTTAACATTTCAGCAACGTTTAGTGAACGTTTCTGTCCGAACGTTTGCAGAGGCCATCTCAAAATTCTATTTCAAAATTAGTCTCATTGACTTTCGTCTAAAAAGTTATCATGCCTTTCACTTCCAACAGTCCTAACGTCTTAAAATGTACAGATTACGAAAATATAGCCTCTTTTTTTCAAGGAGCTCACCAACTTATTAATTATTGATAAATATTACAAATGTACGGCATTTTGCTAAATTGGGATTTCACAAATTAACAATTGAACAAAGAGTGCGATATTTTAAATACTTCCAACGGCTGTCTTACAGTAATTATCATCTAGGTACATATTGAGTAACTTTGTCTTTCAGTGAATGACAACATTTCCTTAAGTTAAAGCTGGCTTACGTCTCAGAAAATTAAAATAATTCTCTGTTTGTGCTGCATTAGATTGTTCATGTTGATAAGATTGAATGTTGAGGTACTTTCCATTGAAAATTGATATGACTTGGTCCTTATATATTTGATGAAATGCAGAAGCAGTTAAACAAGGAAATGTAAAAGTATTGGATTAAAGTCACAATTATATTATTAAATTACATTTTCTTTATTATAAAGTCAGACAGGCTTTATTGTTAGTCGTTTTTTAGCGATGGAAAATAATGGACTAAATCTTGGTGTCGTTTTCAAACAATTATATTATATCCTTCTTTATTCCTTTAGGTGGAAGATCACCTTGGCCAACGTTTTTCTACCAAACAAATTGTTTCCGGGCAAACTATTAGTACCAGCCCCCCCCCCCCCCTCCCCCCCCCCCCCCCACAAATAGCTCACCACCTAGGTCATGTATAAGGCATTCAAATTACGTAAGCATAATTTTTGTGCTATGGTTGGTTTGGTTATAACTATAACAACCGTAACTATAGGAAGTATTAGTTTCCATAGCAACCACAATATTCCATAGTTACGGACGTTGATTAGCCAAACAGATCAGAGCACAAACATTGCTCTTACTGAATTTGAAAGCATTTTACATTACCTGGGTGCTCAGCTATTTTGGTGGTGCCCTACGAAAATCTACTAAGTATCAAACTATCACTGAGTGACAAGTATAAACTATCAGTGACGGCCCAAAACAAAATAGCTTGTGCACTAGGCAATTTATAGCGCTTGAAAATAAAGTATGAGTAATTTTTTATGATCATATTTGCTAAACATTTAGAATAACTGCCATACATTTATTTTCAAATGTTTTGAAGGTTTTTCTAGCATTTAATCAAGTCTAATTATGGTAGCGATTGTGTACAAATATATCGATCGGTAGGCAAGGGCAACCGAACGATAACTTGATGTTGCCTGCTTATTTCAATGGGCCGTGCTACCGATAAACATCGATAACTCGTCGATAACTTTACACAATCACTACCAAAACACAAAATTGATTCTTACATTATTTGAAAGCCTTATAAATTGCGTACTTTACAAGCTGCTTTGTTTTAGGCTGTCAATGATAGTTTTTCTGTAAAATATTTTGTAGTTATTCGTAGTCCCAGGGGTTCAACCTACTTGAATGATTTTCAGCCCTACAGACAAGCGTGACAAATCTGAATACTTCCAACAGAAGAAAACGGAAGCACTGTTAATACGAAAATAACAGAACACAATATGCAGGTAGGTTTGAAGCGTTTGAATTGTGACAGGTATTTCAATAATATTCTATTTTATAGATTGTTGCATTACTTTAGCGCACAAAGTTTCTACCCTTTTTCAATGATGACGTAATAGGTTCTTGATAATATCTAGTCGGTTCCTTGTCTTCGTTACTCTAATATATAATCTCTTTGAATATGTACAAAAGGACGTATATGTATATTATAATATGTGATGTGCGTCCGCCCCCACGGATTGTGTTTCTTGTGTCATCTGTTTGGGTTTGGTGACAGTTCAGACTAACATTCAAGCCGCAACCCAAGATAACGACATTTCTTGGCATCCATAAACAATGAACCCCATTATCTAGGACAGTGTGTATCAATCTCAATGAGCGTTACTCGACAATATTTAAAAAAAGTGTTGCAAATTTATTTTACTGGTGTTGCCGAAATTTTGGGCGTGGACTCGATTTCGAACTTAAATGGTAAGTACTGACAATAAACCCCTCCCCCACCCCGCCGTTCAAACCACATTATTTTTGCTCTATTTTTATAATATTCATGTATATTAGTTTCGTATAATAACCATAGGCGTGCGCAGAGAATGGTTAGACACGGCACAGCATTGGATGGACCAAATGATGGTAACAAAAAATACATCATGTTCTATGCCCGTGACCGCGAAAGCTAGTGTTGTGACAAGGCATGGCAGCCATCGACAGCACACATTGGATTTCTATACGAGCACACAACAAGGGCCTACTATATTATGAAAATGTTGACGATTGGTAACTTATGGTTTGAATGTTGCTAGGAGGCTGTGAAAAATGCCAGAGTCTTAAAAAATCTTTTGGTTGAATCTCACTAAAGGTCAAAGCCACATAGATACATTTTTTAATTCGAGCAAATCGAAACAAATAGAATTAGAGGGCGCTGGCAAGTGGCAAGGTTCTTTCTGAAATTTTGTTGAATTATAGGGGATAAAATCTGAAAAGCTGTAAAGTGCTGGAAAAATCTTAGATACGGCCCGTACCGTGTCTGCCGCACCGTTGCGCACGCCTGCGAAAAAAAACAAACCCCCAAAAGTTCGTAGGTACATACCAACATCGATCATTTAGGTAGTCCCAACTATTTGCTTAAGCGGCGGCGAAGTTGTTGGCAAGAATTCCTTCACAGCTTTTACCTTTTGCCGCATTTGGTTGCTGTACAATATCTCTGCGAATCCTCTTTCTCACCGACATCGTACAACCTCAGAGTAAGACAATATCTCTGTAAAAGCCAATGGCTGCAGAGCAATCTCCACTTCCCCATTAACGCAATCATTAAAAATCCTCGATTCCATTACCGTTATAACCAACATTATTGAGGAAAACATAACATTATGGTCGTTAATTTCAACCAGTTCGGATTTAATTACCCCAGTCGCTAGGGTGACCTCGTTAAACATTATGGATACAGGGACACGCCCCTGTGGCCACGATGACAACATGCTGCTTTATCGGCCGGGAGAGAGATCCAGTTTGCTCTTGTCAAAATTTGACACCGCATCGCTGGCTGTTTGACCCAGAAAGCTTAGTTCCCATTAGTGATGACATGATTTTGTTTTCGGTGAGCGTAATAAGATACGTCCGTAGCGATCGAATGGGAATACGGGCTTTAGGAAAAAATACACACGGCCTTCTAAAGCTTCTGATCAAAAAACAGCCTTAATAACTTAATAGATTTAACATTCCCGAAAAATGAGCTAGAATTTTCTTCTCTTTATTACTTAGATGTCGCTTGTTTCGCTCCCCGCAAAGGAGCGGACACTCGCCGTCGCCTCTGTGCTGGACATTCCGTGACAGGGTGCTTGTTTCGCTCCCGGCAAAGGAGCGGACACTCGCCGTCGTCTCTGTGCTGGACATTCCGTGACAGGGTGCTTGTTTCGCTCCCCGCAAAGGAGCGGACACTCCCCGTCGCTTCTGTACTGGACATTCCGTGACAGGGTGCTTGTTTCGCTCCCCGCAAAGGAGCGGACACTCGCCGTCGCCTCTGTGCTGGACATTCCGTGAAAGGGTGCTTGTTTCGCTCCCCGCAGAGGAGCGGACACTCGCCGTCGCCTCTGTGCTGGACATTCCGTGACAGGGTGCTTGTTTCGCTCCCCGCAAAGGAGCGGACACTCGCCGTCGCCTCTGTGCTGGACATTCCATGACAGGGTGCATGTTTCGCTCCCCGAAAAGGAGCGGACACTCGCCGTCGCCTCTGTGCTGGACATTCCGTGACAGGGTGCTTGTTTCGCTCCCCGCAAATGAGCGGACACTCGCCGTCGCCTCTGTGCTGGACATTCCATGACAGGGTGCATGTTTCGCTCCCCGAAAAGGAGCGGACACTCGCCGTCGCCTCTGTACACTTGTAGTTCTGAGAGCTTATATCAATCGACCAGTAAAAACAGTATTAAAAAAGTGGATATACTTTAAAATTGTTGTACCATCATTGCTTTCCATCATTGTAAGAAAAGAGTTCAAGAGAATCATGAACGATATTTATATGATTATGATTACGGGTATGACTTATACTATATAATTTAAGCCATCAGAGAGGGAACTTTATATAGCGATAATGGGCAGAGCGAGTGAAACATATGTCATAACAGTAGTGCCGGCTTTTGTATAGGTGCAGGGAATGCCGGAATCTAATTGGGTGGCTACCTGCCTTCGAGTTCTCAAGTAGCCCATGTTAACCCAGCCCACGAATACCATGGTAGCCCAAACTGTGGGACGACGGAAATGACGAAAAGCGGGACGTTGATTTACGAGAAACCTCTCCTTTTGGGGGAAGCCAAACCAACAGCTCATTGACTCCATTTTGTACTAATCCATCGCTGGCATACGCCCCAACATCTACGCCACGCTGACCACATTGACACTCGGCACCCCGACGCCGTTCCTCGTGTCGCCCGCCGTCGCCTCCGCCTCCGGCAACGTCTCTTTCAGACTGATGACGACGGGCGAATGCACCACTTTGTCGCTTCTGACGTCACTCGGCCGCCTGCCGTTCTCCAGGTGCGCGACGGACTCGCGGCGTTCCCGGCGTTCCTGTCGCTCCCGTTCCCTCATGCGCCACGGGAGCAGACAGCAGCGGACGGCGGCCAGCAGGATGCCGCTCAGCATCAGAAAGGAGCCGATCGCCATCAGGTAGTAGCGGTGTTGACTGGCGTCGGCGCCTGGTTTCAGTTGGACGAGGCCGACGATCAGGAGGATGGCGCCGAGGAGGAGGGAGACGACCACCATGTGGAGCAGCGAGAACTGTGGAGAGGCGGACTGGAGTTAGTGGGTGGGGTTTTTATTCTATCATACCATTACTTGTTAAATAAATAAAAAATACAGGCAAACGTTTAGTGACAGCACTAAGAAAGTAGCTAAAATCCATTTCACGTCCAGGAGGGGAGTGGATTTGTATCTTCCTCGAGAATCCACTGCTGCCAGACACGAGCTAAGAGTTTCAAAACTCACAATTGCCATTCCTTGAGATGGTCAAAAGGCTATGTTGGCAGTTTTGGAACTCTTATAGAAGGCTTATATATACTTAGAAGGCTTATATATACTGAGAAGGCTTATATATATACTTAGAAGGCTTTCAAATAGAGAAAGAATCATTTGTGTTACGAAACGGAAAAGATTTTCCTAAACTTGTCCGTGATTATGGAAATATGTGGTTTTATATTCTATGGAAACTAATCAAATAGCTTTCCTGTCAAAAAAATTGTTGGCTGGAATTTATATGGAATTTATTTTGTTTGGAATACACATAAACGTGGAACTATACTTAATATTAAAGTAAAACTCTATACTATAATTAATTGCTGCATCGAGGTAATAAGACTTGTAGCAGATACCCATTCGGAGAGGTTGTCATAATACATATAATATCAATGTCAATGGTCAATGTAATAATGTCATAATGGTTGACATACTTGACTATACCTTCATCTGCGCATATTTTGACGACTGCCATTAATAATCTCATTCTTAAAACAAAGTATGATCGGCAATCAAGATTCTGCAGAAATATGCTCATACATTCCTGAAATATTATTGCACTTTAACAGTCTCACTTAAAAGCTCTTTTATAGGTACCTACTGCCTGTGTATAGGATTTCAGACTTAGAGTAATACCGTAGTGCGTGCACTCAAAAAATGAAAAAGCTAGCAGCAAAATTCGATCAGTGTGATGAAAAATATCATGTTACAACTTTATACTGATGAAAAAATGGAAGCCCGATCTGACAAACCAGTGCCTCTTATATAAGCGCGCCTCTGGGACAGTCACGGCCCTAACGATGTTCAGCTCAGAGTAGAGAGGCTCTACTTGGCACAGAGCGGCCAATGAATCGCATGAACGCCATTTTTTGTCCCCTGGTAACTATGGGATAAATTGGGATAAATGAAACCTAAATATAGGTTAAAAATGCAAAAATGAAGCCACAATGATTTTCTTGTGTCGTATTGTTTAATCGCCACTAAATATGAATTAATTTAATTTGGAAAATTAATGGCGTCCGACTCGGTTTCAAGCATGGCCGCTTTCTGCCTAGTAAAGCCTCTCTGGCTCAGAGTGTCGAGCTCGAAGATCCGGCTTATTTTCACAGACTGATTGGACGCAGCGATCGAAAAACCGAGCGTCCGAAAGTTGCCAAAAGGAATTAAATTAGAGACAAAAGGAAAAGAAATCGAACGAGAAATAGCGATCGCGCACAACAAAAAAGAAGTTGGACGTGAAACATCAAAATCGAAAAAATAACGACTAGACTTTTCTGTGTTCTGTGAAGTCCAAAAAAACCTGTGATCTCCTTTTGTAGCTGGCTGGGGGGGGGGGGGAGGCGTCAGGGAATATACGCGGACATCGTTAGTTAGGAAAGTACGTGCGTCAAAGACGCCGCGTTCTTTTTGCGGCAAAGAGACGAACTAGAGCAGACAAGTGTAGCGTGTCTTCTTCAAAGGAGGTAATTTTGAAATGTGGAACAGTGAGATTCGAGTTTGTGCAAATACACCAGTGCTTCGAGCGAGCGGCTGCTTGGTTCGTAAAGAGAGATACAATTCTGGGTGTTAACGGTTTTTGTCAGATTGTGATTTAATTCAAAGGATTTCGTGTTTTCGCGGCGATTCTGATTGCAGGATAGCTTCAGCCAATGGCAAGCCTTTAAGGAATTATCTCATCCTTCAAGCAAGTTGTGCTCAGATGAAAGATTTAGTCTTTTTATAACAAATACAGACGCAACGGAAATAAAAAAAAATTCCGTTTTGCCTAATCTTTCCAATACCAAAAAAAATTTCAAAATTTTATCACCGATCTCAAATTTGAATATTGCTAAGCGATCGCTCTCATAAGTCAATATAGAAAGTATGGAGAGAATCGGTGCTTCGGGAAGGTAATACGGCCAAACAACTATTTTCAGAGCCCACGATGACGTCATAGAGATCATAGAGACGTCATAGAGATTATTGAACATTTTTTGCCACTGCCATGGGGTGTAAAAAGTAAAAATCTTTAATCTGAGCACAGAGCTTGTCAGGAGATGAGGAGATGAGGTGATGAGGTAGGAGATGGGGAAGGGAGATGAGGATGAGATCCAGTTATTCCGTCACTCTAGCACCGGATCCATCCGTACAGGTAGCAATGTCAGTGTCACAATGTCATGAACAGTGGCTCTGGACTTATCAGAAACTCCATGGCAGAGTCGTGGACATGACGTTATGTCGCTTGAACATGACAGAGTCGCTTATTGATCCAGAGCCAATATTGATGACATCGTGTCACTGACATTGCCAGCTGTAAACTCATCCATAGATCAGGTTTTGGTGGACAACTTGATACTGACAGCTGTACCTACATTGAAAGCTGCACTTGTACAGTGAAAGGAAATTTTCTGATAATTGTAAATATAAATTGTAGAAACTATTTACTTATAATGGTTTACTTATAATGAGAACAAACAAACGGTCCTCTTGCAAATTTTGGGAAATGCGTTTGGTATATTATGTTGAACGCAATGAGATTAACATAAGTTAGGTAGTGAAAAGTTCAATTGAAGATGGCTCCTCGCTTGCCATACGCTCATCAACAAAGTCGGGTGCACCTTGTACCTTGTATAGGAACATGATTCTGCAAGATTTTGAAGCCGCGAGCGGCCTGCAAACTTGCGAACCTCTTTGCGAACCCAAGATGGCTTCCGTACAAAGCCTCCAACTTTGCCGCTAGGATCGCAGAAAGACAAACAAGACTTTGGTTGAGAGTCGCATACCAAACTTGTTCTCGGAACCAATATATTTTAGTCTTGTTGATGTCCTTTGCGTGATTTGACCTTGAGAAAGATGTGGCTGCCACGTGGCAGATTATACTTTGTACAATCATGCTAATAAAAGGGTTATCACATGTTTAGGTGGCGAGCTCACAATGGTTTTCGCTGAGCGTTGTTCGTGTTTATTTCCTCGAGGGGAGAATTGCCAGCCAGGCATGTCAGCATTGAAGGATTGAACTCAGCAAAAAATGTTGTTTGATCTAGGCTCCCTAAAATTAATTTAAATACAGTTGAAAATTTCAAATTTAATCCCTATTTTGATATATTTATTTTTATTTTTTAAATTTAATCCCTAAATTATAGCTTCGATCATTGCTTCGATCATCAACGGCTAGCAATGATCGAAGATTATAGCTACCAAAAAAACTTTAAACTCTGTACCAAACCAACCAAACCATCGAAAATCATGCGCAGGATCCATTTGCAAGAGCTAAGAGTTTTCAGAACTAACAACCTCTCAATTAGGTGGTTTTGGAAATCGGCAACACTAGCTCAAAAAACAGTTTTTAAATTTTGGAATATCGAATAGCAACTTTTCCTGAAGTCCTATACAAAATTCAAAATATTATAATGTATTCTCAGCGTGAAACGAGTGTAGTTCAGAGTCCCATGGTGCCAATACACAAAAGCATCGACTAGCGTGGCTCTCCGCACGCGGGCGAAGCAAACCAGCAATGACTTTAGAATAGGATACATATTCTGGGTTTGCAGTTTTTGGCGAAACTGGTTGAAAGTTGCCATAGCAAGGGCAAATAGCAAAGTGAACTACGGCTGTGCGTATTTGCCTCATAGAAACACCTGGTGTTGTATAAAAACTGAAATTCCATTTTAAAGGTCTGAAATGGTGAGCTGTGCATGTATTTATAGGTGGCATTTTGCCATTAGCAATTATGCGACACCTAGCCAGTCCCTTTAGGGACCATGCCACAAGAGATCCAGCCAATTGCAGCCAGTCCCAATAGAGCCCATGCCACGAGAGATCCAGCCAATAGCAGCCAGTCACTTTAGGGACCATGCCACGAGAGATCCAGCCAATAGCAGCCAGTCCCAAAAGAGCCCATGACGAGAGAGATCCTGCCAATAGCAACCAGTCCAAAAAAAGTCCATGCCACGAGCGATCCAGCCAATAGCAGCCAGTCCCAATAGAGCCCATGCCACGAGATATCCAGCCAACAGCAGCCAGTCCCAATAGAGCCCTTGCCACGAGAGATCCAGCCAATAGCAGCCAGTCCCAATAGAGCCCATGCCACGAGAGATCCAGCAAATAGCAGCCAGTCCCAATAGAGTCCATGCCACGAGAGATCTAGCCAATAGCAGCCAGTCCCATTAGAGTCCATGCCACGAGAGATCCAGCCAATAGCAGCCAGTTTTTACCAAAAAAGCAAACTCGTGTAATGTGTGCTGTTTTTAAAGTTATTGCAGTTGATATGTTCCTCGAATGGGTACGTATCTCACCTTCCCAAAGAGGTAGTACTCCTGGTGGTTGTCTCGTCGCTCGGCGGGCGACTGCAGTGGACTGGGCGTGGGCGAGGTCGCCCTCGACGGGGGCGAGTGTCTCAACACCAGCCCGCCCAGGTACAGCTGACTTGGCCGCTTCCGCTTCTCCTGCTTCCGGCGCTCGTGGCGCACAGCCACGGCAGGCATGGCGCCGATCATGGTCACGCCTGCGCAGGAACAAGTTTTGTGTAAGTGCCGTGTAATTTCTATGGAAATACCATGTAAGTGCCATTCAAGTTCCGAGAAGTCGAGACTGGTTGCAGCAGAACCTTGATTTCATGAAAAACTAGTTCAAATTGGGATTTCAATGAGTCCCCTTGAAGAAGAAACTAGTGTTTGTAACGAAACGGTGGGAAACATGTGATACTTTTATTTAGCATTCAAATCCCAGTTTGAATTAGATTTTCCAAAACTAGTGCTAAAGATAGGACATAATTAGTCGAACAAATTTAATAACCTGGGTCTGGTCGTGTTATTGCAAAATACGAATGTTATCATTTATGAAACGGTGCTTTTGAAAGAGTTCTTTGGTTATTGAATCCGTTTTGTTTCTGGCCACAAATTCGGATTGAGGCCTGATTCGGAGGTCTGTTGAGGTATTGAAACTTTCGGGCTCTTATTATTTTTTTTACCTCAAAGACTACAGAAGAAAATATTTGAAAAATGTGCTTAGTATTGTAAAAATGCTTAGTACCATTTGATCCGGATTACAAACTTTTTGGTACTGCGAATAGAAAGAATAATTATTACATACTTGGGGTTTAAAATTAAAAGCACGATGAAATCAAACAAATCAGCAATAATAAAGCTTTCCGTTTTTTATCAAACGATTGTTATTTAACTAGGGCGAACGCAATTTGTGTTGCGTTGAAGATGATCGTAGCGGTTTGTATACAGCGCAAAAAAAGATTAAGGCAAGAAGCTTATGCAAATCATGGAGCAGCAAGCCGGACCAATGCTTTCTCAAAACTTCTGATCACTTGAAAATGTAAACGATTCTGACCTTTCTTTGTTTCTGTCTGAGCTGTCGGGTAGCGGAAATATGCTCATTTTGAGATAATTGAGCATTGTGCATGTTAATTGATGAGCGTAGCGAGCGAAGCGAGCGAAGCGAAATCATCAATTTCACTACTGCTAAAAAAAACACTTGGTGTGTGTTTGTTTGTTTGTTTTTTTGTTTTTTTGTATGTGTGTTTGCGCGCGCTCTACAGGCCAAACGCCTGCTTCGAGTGGGTTGAAATTTTCAGGGTGTCTACTTTTGTTCTCAACTTAGACCCCCTAGGTTTTTCAAGAAAATCCTCCACACCCTTCACTTTCAAAGCAGAAAAAAGAGCAAAATTCGACAATTGGGCAAGTTTGGAAAAGTACGGAAATTTATTTAAAAGTGCGTATTTTTTTCAAATGTTCCCAATTTCGATTTGCCTTTAGAAACCATCGAAACCAAAACGAAACATCACACCAGATTTTTCCCAATAAAAACCAACCCAATAAAACCCAATAAAAACCCTTGGGCATGAGTTACATCTATGTATTAACATGCACAATGCTCAATGATCTCAAAATGAGCATATTTCCGCCACCCGACAGCTCGGACCGAAACAAAGAAAGGTCAGAATCGTTTACATTTTCAAGTGATCAGAATTTTTTTGAAAGCATTGGTCCGGCTTGCTGCTCCATGATTTGCATAGGTTTCTTGCCTTAATCTGTTTATGCGCTAAATACAAACAGCTACGCTCATCTTCAACGCAACACAAATTGCGTTCGCCCTAGTACATAGATGTATTATATGCCCAAGGGTTTTTATTGGGTTTTATTGGGTTGGTTTTTATTAGGAAAAAACTGGTGTGATGTTTCGATTTGGTTTCGATGGTCATCAAAAAGACAAATATACTGAAACAAGTGATTAGCAGATCAACTACGAGGCTTCAAGGTTTCCTAAAGTTTTGAACAAACGGACAAAAAACATACAAAAATACACAACTATTTTCCGGCCGGTGAAATTTACGACGTCTTCGCTAGCTCAGCCAGTTGAGCCAGCGAAAAAGTCCGACTTCTCTAGAATGCGGATGGAGGCTGAACACCCGCGGCCATCAACAGGTATTCGAACAATATCGCGCAATTTGCTCGGAATGGGGAAAGGCTGTCTAGTTCGTGCCGTGGCTAACTGCACGGGTGCCTGGTTCTCTTTCTGTTATCAACCCAAAAAATTGGTTCCTAGGTCCTGGTCCGCAACAGGATATTTTTAAACTGTGTCCCGGTCTTTCAAAAAATGCGTTTTCACGGATTTTGGATCTGTTCCTCGCGTACGGCCGCTTGATTCATTTCTGATTCAGCCCCGGTACGCGCTTACGATGCAAATGAATACCCGACTGATATATTACACCAAGCTTGCTATGGAGGCTTACGGAAGCCTGCTCGTTCGGAGGCAGTCGGGGGCAGTCGGGGGCACTCGGGTCACGTGGTCAGGTCTTTCTGGTTTTCGAAAGTTACCCGCTAATATATTTGAGTCGCAACGTAACCGCCAAACTCAAAAACGAAACATGGCGATGATCGAGTTTTGTTCGAGTCTGTAAATTTAATTATATCTTACTTATAGTTTGCTTGGCTATACCACTTTCCTCATAAATACAACTTAATTTACCCTCTATTTGATTACTGTACTGATTAAACTAGGAAACACTGCCACAGTGTTCGCGATGAAGATGAGCGTAGCTGTTGTAGAAGATCAGTAGAATTCAGAACGTCGCCAACAGCCGGTCGTTGTGTTTTGTTTTGATGGTTTCGAAGAGTAATCTTTTCGTAATTGGGAAAACTTGGGGAAAATACGCAATTTTAAATAAATTTCCGTGCTTTTCCAAACTTTCCCAATTTTCGAATATTGTTTTTTTCTTATTTATAGAAGAAGGGTAAGAAGGATTTTCTTGAAAAACGCAGAGTCTAAGTAGAGAACAAAAGTAGAGACCCTGGAAATTTCAACGCAATCGACGCAGGCGTTTGGTCTGTATAGAGCGAGGGTTAGATCCAGTAGTCATATTGTCCAGTGGCCCAATGATCCAGTGGTCCAATGATCCAGTGGTCCAATAGTCCAGTGGTCCAATGATCCAGTGGTCCAATAGTCCAGTAGTCCAATGGTCCAGTGGTCCAATGGTCCAGTGGTCCAATGGTCCAGTGGTCCAATGGTCCAGTGGTCCAATTGTCCAGTGGTCCAATTGTCCAGTGGTCCAATGGTCCAGTGGTCCAATCCAAAGGCCATATCACAGCAATCCACTGATGCACTACATCAGTCACGCATACATCAACGGCGAGAAGACGACAGAAATATTAAAAATGTGTTCGAGTGCTAGCGAAACTTCGGTACTCTTGATCTTTATCCTACACGACAGTAATGCCTTTTTCTCAAAATATCCACTGCTCGATTGGCTTTGTTCGATTATTGTCTATCGCGTTACCATTAGGTGAAGTTTGAATTCGTGGGAGGAATGCAGACGCCGGAAACGAGGCGCGTATCTGATAATGAAATTATTGACCTTTAATTTCTTGGCATTCGAGACCGTCTCCCGCCAAGACAGACATTAAGACAGACATTGAGACTGTCAACTCTGACAGTGACAGCATTGAATTTAGTGTGGCAGATGACATTGAGACTGTCAACTCTGACAGTGTAGTTTTAACCTCACCTTCAAGAAATTTTAATTGACAATATTGTTGTAATTTATTTTGGTTTACCGTTTATATTGTCTTCAGAATATTTTTATAAGTTGTATTTATACCAATTTTAACTTCCGGTGCCTGTAATGGACTGAAGGGGGCAAGGAAGAAAGAAACCTGGCTGCAGCGCTAACGAAATTTATTCGAAGCATACAAAGGGTTACAAAAACGGACCAGATTCGGAGAAAGGTATTGAAAGAAACGGTAAGAGCAGAGAGGTTAAGTTTTAAGATGGGAAGAGACATATTGAAATTTTATGGAAGAACGAAGAGAATGGAAGAGGCAAGATGACCAAAGAAAGCATTGGAAATGAATTATCTAAAACGGGGAGCTGGAAGACCAAGAGAGACAACAAGAGAGAGAACATATGGAGGAGAGACGTCCATGTTCGAAGATAAATCTGGGAAGAAGTAAATAATAGAGGGAAATGGTGGAATAATGAGAAGTGGATGGAGTTGGCAAAAAGAGAAGAAATATATGAAGAAATAAGTATAGAAAATATTATTTAAAAAATGCAAAAAAAGTGAGATAATTATTTAAAACTAAAAACGTTTGTACAATAGCTCTAATGCACACTATGATAAGGAGAGCGTTTATATGGGATGTTTTCGCACCTCCTCATCCGTTACATAGGTAATGGAAAAGGAATGAAGATGTTTAAAAAATATATATTCTTTTTGCTCAAATAAAAGGTATCTCAAGGCTTGTACACTGATTACTTAGATCAAATTCCAATGATTGCAGGCAGGGGCTATGATCTGGCATTGTATGTAAATTGCCTGCCAGCTTGTTTGTATCGTATTCTGTTATTACGCCATGGGCGAAGAGCCAGCCGGTTCCAACCCACCGGTTCCAACCCACCGGTTCCAGCCCACCGGTTCCAACCCACCGGTTCCAACCCACCGGTTCCAACCCACCGGTACCAGCCCACCGGTTCCAACCCACCGGTTCCAACCCACCGATTCCAACCCACCGGTTCCAACCCTCCGGTTCCAACCCACCGGTTCCAACCCACTGGTTCCAGCCCACCGGTTCCAACCCACCGGTTCCAGCCCACCGGTTCCAACCCACCGATTCCAACCCACCGATTCCAACCCACCGGTTCCAACCCACCGGTTCCAACCCACCGATTCCAACCCTGGTGAAATCCAACTGCCTCCTAGACGCAACCCGCAGAGCAAGCCAAACTTGATCGAACCTGGCACTTCCACTGAAGACGAATGTCACATTTCGAGACTAATCTAATGTCCTTGGACACCTATGGCATTGCAGGCTGCGGGGCGAGGGACAATTAAACAACAAATGCAGAAGCATAGGTGAAACTATTAGAAGCTTCACAATCTGTATTAGATTATCGACAGCTGTTAGGATGAAGAGCGTATTAAGAGGCCTCTTCGCATATAACCCGCTTATCGCAGCGATAAGGAAGATCGACGTTATCGCAAGTGCAGGAAGTTAAACGAATCAACATCTCTGAGATTAATGAACCAAAGGTGTTCGATGAATCGCAATGTCAGCATAAACACATGCAGTCATATTGGGAAAACATACATTTTAAAGTTTTTGGGGTGTTGAGTTATACGACAGGATTCGATATCGTTTGACGATTTTCATCGATGTTGAATATAAGTTTTCGTGCACCAAATGCCTATTATACTAGCCTTTCGGACCGCAACAACACCGCAACCGCAACGCAACCGTGACCCTCTTAAGCTGGTGGTATAATCTATCTTTATCTATCTGAACTTCAATTTGTAAAGTATTTGTAATCAATTTTCAAAGTCCGGGGACGAGTTGGTATTAAGGGCTTATATTCCCCATCCTTCACGTACATGAAAGTGACTTTGGTCTCTGTTGAAAAAATCCATAAGAAAAAATTCCAAGTTGTTGTAAAATGTCCAATGAGTAAGAGATTAGAGTTTTAAGAGTTCTTTGAATTATTTCACAGAAGGCACCTCTATTTAAACAATAAACATGTGTCCTTTTTTCATATTTGCAGTTATCAATAACACTTATCGCCTCCTCTCTGAAAACTGATCAGTACTCCATTTGAATCGCATCTCTAGATTGGATAGAAGCGCAAAAGGCTGCGATTGATTAGTTAATTTTCAAAACAATCTCGACTGCTATAATCATCTCTGTTTTACGCGAATTTTTGTGTAAGCAGTTTACGTCATATGCGATAAGATTCGAGCTCGTAATGCACGACCTTCAAGACACATTCTAGACCAAGGTAGGATTCCATGTCAGCTAGGGATCGCGTTTCACGGGTTAAACACTTGATCAATGGATAGCTCAAACTACTGTTAGCAGATAATTGAAAATTGGTTCAAACTAAACTAAATGAAACTAAATCAACTAAATCAAACTAAAAGGCGCATTTGATATTTGCTGAACGATTCAAAATTATTCTGTGATGTTTCTAAGATATGTATTTTGCGGGTGGGGGGGGGGGGGGGGGGAGAAACGCACAGGGTGCTAAAATAATTCCTGGAATTCCAGGAAACAGCCCTAAGCTAAAAATGAAAAAATTGTTAGCCAGCAACAAAGAGCAATTGGTGCCAGTTAGGTGGTGTAGAGTTTTGGTATCGGTATCTATGGCCAATATCCGTATCCAATTGCTTTCAAAAGAACAGCTGTAATGGCGTTTATCTGAGTGGGGTGTTAGTTTTTTTTTTTTTTTTTAATTGTCCTTTAAAAAGATGTTAACTTTCAGGTTTGATAGCCAAAGAACCTGTTTTTCCCGTAGAACGTAAGTTTTGCGTTCAATGGGAGATTAATCGAACGGCCTTAATGCATAAAAGTAAATTACAACGAATTACATACAAATCTGTTAAAAGCCATATCTCTACTGAACACGAGCTTTGCTCAGGCTTAAATTTAAAACAGGGAATGTTTTTTTTTTGGCTGTAACTGCCATCCCTTGGCAGCGATCTGCTTAAAACTACACGTGCACATGTGGTGTGTTGTGTATTCTATTTAAATTATCTAAACGTTATAGCCTGCAGTACAGAATGATAGTGTCGTTTGATTGCAAAGATATTGCAGGAATGATGCCTACATCCATCAGATAATTCGTTTGTGGACAAGCAAAAGGTGTTCAAGCTACATTTTTGACCAAAAAAAAACTCGTGTTTTGGTAACACCCACACGATATTCAAGTCAGAAAAATTTTAAAAACCATGTAGAAACGGTGTTACTTCGCTCAGTAAGTCGGAAGCCGTTGGGCCGTGGGGAATGGGGGGCGGGGGAGAGGTAATTGCATTTAGCGTTCCCGGGTGTGGAGAGGCGTTTCAATTGACTGCAGTAAGTGAGTTGCTGTTCGCTGAAAGGAAACTGGGTTCCCACTCGGCGGGTAGAAGATTAAGCTCGCATCCAGCCAGCGTATAGACGTCGCTGTATGGAAATAGGCTTTCTGGGTTAGACATCCTAGATGAACATACCGAGATGGTCCACGTCCTTGTAAATGTTGGCTATGATAGATCTTCAAGAAACTTCAGGAAACTAAAAAATTCTTGTCTCGCTCTAGGGATCATCGCAAAATCTCTCTCTCTCTCTCTCTCTCTCTCTCTCTCTCTCTCTCTCTCTCTCTCTCGCTCTTTCATAGAATTCATTGATGATTCATTGAATTCAATTATTGTTTCGACGGTTCAATGCATTGAAACATTGAACCGTGTAAACCCAGTTTAAAAACACCATAGGCTGTATACGTTCTTTCCGAAAAATGGTGCAACAAAACAAGATGCCTCCACCAAAAGATGCTCTAGACAATTTTGTGAGACAACATTTTCGAAGCAGTCCCTCCAACCACTCTTTCGAATCGAAACAATTGTGATATGACTGGGTGGCTGCATCTTGCATTGTTGCTTAACTTCGGGAATCTCAGAGTACCGGTGTTTCGTGCACGCCATACCGGTGGCCGACTCGTGCGTGATCCGTCGGTGGCTGCATTGTCACGTGATCCGTCGTGCCATGTGTCGCCCTTCGCGTTGCGTGTGCTGGTGTGGGGAGCCTGAACCGTCAGCAGTTTCGCGCAACGTCCTAATTGCATGAAAAGGCCATTGGCATACTGCTTTCTTCACTTCTCATTTCATTATTTCTTCATTAAAAGTACAACAGATTTAAAAACACATACAGCTCATAGCTAAGAGCTAGGTTCACGAGAAACAGTGATGCAATAGTAAGGTGGGGATTTATCATGGCAGAGATAACTGTTAAAGCGAAGATCGGACGACCGAGTGAAACTGTACAATGACTATGACAGCAGTGATGGCTTCTCTGGATTTAATTTCAATTTACTTATTCAGCACTTTAGATGCAGGAATGTCCTGATGTTTTAACATTTCGTGCTGCCAATTTTTGCACTATCCTGGACCATCTGGTTAAAGCTATATCTGTGCATACACCCTACACACAACACTCACATATTATTACTTCTAAGTATGCACCAATGTGCGTAAAGCGCTATCAGGTAATGCGAAAAAGTATCTTGATGTGCGTGGGACTACGCTCGTACCAGGGACTTTATTGCCAGAAATAATATCCATCTAATCATTTTCATGACAAAATTGCTATAGCAAATGGGAGCAAAGGATAATGGTTATAGATTGCGCTTGATGGCTATGTTCTAAATTAATCTGTCGAGTGTATGCAGTACCATATTGAAATTTTGCTTCATTTTCAAAGCCCTCTTGTTTTTGCCTTTGACCGATTCGCATTCAGTTCAGCAATATCGTTTATTTAAAACAATTTTCTTTTAGTCCAACTTTTTCCGGCTTTTCCATTGTGTGCAGAAAATACTAGAACTGGTTGTAATTTAGTCTGAATAACACACATACGTAAATTTTCTCTTCATGCAGCATCATTGAAGATATTCTTGCTCATTTTTTTAATCTCTCTCTTTCCTAACTAAATCTACGTTTTCTAATCCCAGAATTTCCTCTATATTTTTCCTTGATTCCAGCGATCATTTCAATCTTCATAACATCACAATCTTGGTCTTGCAGTTCATAGTTAAAAACTTATTTCATAATCAAAAATGGTTTTCTAGCGAACGCCATATTATCTGCAGTGACTTTAGATTGAAATGATATAAGATTGTTCAAGCTTTTTAGCGCAAATCCATAAATCAAAGATATCTTCATAAACGTATCTATATTGGGCATGTAATGAAACTTTGTAGATACTAGATTTCTGCTCACTGCATATACGGGTGAGTTATACGGTAGTAAATCCATTGCTTTTCTGGGAACGAAACAAGCTGCGGCCTAGGCACCTCAGGGAGAAACTCGAACGGGATTGCAGTTCTGAATATGGCTTAGCGTCAACACTGGTTAAACTAGCATCAAATTGATAACTCCTTGATTTGGTCAAGACAACTAAAGAAATTAACACAACGGTCAACGCAATAAGCAGAGCGATTGGGCAATCCAGATTTCAGTTGTATAATTTTAGACAAGGTGGTTGAATATTTTTGCATCTACTTTGCAATATTTTAGCTTTATAATAATATAACAGTGACTAAAAAGCTGCTGTAACGAGATTGAAAGTAACTTTTTATCTTTATATGCATGTTTTGAAGGTCCTGTTGAGTTTCGGGCCGAAATATTAAAGTTGCATTGCGTTTCGTACAAGTTTTAAAGCACTTTTTATATCAGGTCAATTTATCTGTTGATGTGTTTTAAAGTTGGGTATTGGTATATGAAAGGTCACTAGTCTCAAATTGCTGCGTGAATGTAAATACGCTCAGCTCGCAGTAATGCATGTATGGTCATAAAAGATAAAGCATTCGAGATTTATTGACTGCAGCATGTTTTTGACAAGTAGAAATAAAACATTATGAACCTAACATAAATTGGTTTCCATGTAATTCAAATTGATTTGGTGCATCTTATAAAAAACAAACAAAGATTTCATATAATATACTCTCATACACGTTGCGTGAACTGAATCATTTTTGTGGGCAATGTGACCATTGACTGGGATAGTTTGTGATGCTGATTATTTCAAGTTTGATATTGCGAACTTCTAATCGATGCTATACATTTTATTGATTGCGTGTGAATATCAAAGAACTGCACATAATTAAATACATCTCTTTGAGTTTTCATGTCAGCATTTGATGTGAACTTTGATATCTTTTACTCGTGGTTGTTGTAATTGAAGGACCTTTTAAATGACTCTCAATTGATAACTTACGGGCTCATTAATCACAGGCTGCTAACATCCTAGCCATATTAATAGATCTTATCTATCACATTAATAAATAATCTATATTTATTCGAGGTTATTTACCTGAAACGGCAACTAATTTTCTTCTAGGAGTAACTAACTCGATATTATGCATATCATAATTTCAAATCCTAGTCCTACCGACAGGCAATAGAGTCATCAACGTGGATAATTTCAGGAAAACTGCTGCCCATGACTCATCCAATTTGCTGGAAAAATATCGATGTCTGGCAAGCATATAGAAATACGACGCCAAATTATTTATACACTTACCACGGTGTTTTTTAACGAGCAAAAAACTGAATTGCGCGTGACCTTGTAGCTAAGCATTTGAAGGCGATGAAACTCCATCTGTTCTGGTGTTTAACGAGGCATACGTCGCCGAGCAGCTCGATAAGGTGAAGCTAGACCATGGATATTCACCAAGAAGAAATACTACAACTTACTTTGAATTAAGCAGAAATGCCATTTTCTATCAGTATCAGGAGTCAGTTCTTACCCAGTTTCAAAGCTGTATTGGATAGGGTGTTTCAAACCAGCTTGGATCTGCGTTTTTTCTTTAAAAAGAGTAGAACCGTTACTGCTTTTTATAGCGATGAAGGATGAACGAATATAGAGATATAATGCAGCACTGTTTAAAGGAATGAAATACACTATAGAAAATGCTGCCAAGGTGCTCGCGTTGAAGACGAGCGTAGCAGTTAGTAGCAGATAACTTGAATTCAGAACGTCGTAAACAGCCCGTCGTGCTGGTTCGAGGTGGTTTTGATGGCGATGAAGATAATTTAATATTTTAAATTGGGAAAATTTTGAAAAAATACGCATTCCCAGATAAATTTCCGTACTGTTCCAGGTTTTCCCAATTTCAAACATTTTCCATTTTTCTGATTTGAAGGGGAGGGGTATGGAGGATTTTCTTGAAAAACGCAGGGAGTCTAAGTTAAAAATAAACCTAGAGACCCTGTAAATTTCATTGCAATCGAAGCAGGCGTTTGGTCTAACACAAAAAAGTGTTTTTTTCAGCAGAAGTAAAATTGATGATTTCGCTTCGCTCGCTATGCTCATCAACAAATGATCGCTCGTGCAGTGTTTTACTTTTTGCAGCTTTCTGAAAGGTTCAAAACTATTTGGGGGAACAGGAATATGTATTGAAATATATATCAATTTCAAACTTCAGAAAATGATCCTGCTTTCTTTAAACGCAAGATATTATTTGGCCAGTGCAGGAAAATAAATAGAGATTTGATAGATTTTAGTAGGTGAATGTCGGAAATAACTTTTTCGTTTCGTCTACCTTGCTATGTAGGTGTTTCAAGTGAGTGACGTCTGTTCATGTTTTATACAGAAAATCGAATTATTATAATTATCCCGGGGTCTTAGGGCCATATATATGAGTCATGGCTCCCTATTAACGTTCTATCCGCGTACCTACCCACGTTAAAAGGCTTTATTCAGTTTCTAGATACTAAAACCTATTTCTTAACACATTTTATTCATGTTATTTGTGCTGTTCAAGCTTTTCTGTTACTATTGTAGCGTCTTTGGGAAGGGTATGGGACAGTGAATGTGGAACTTTTTAAAATAAATTTTTGATAACTAAGATGAAATGTAAAATCATGGAAACTCCAGCAACACCAACAGGTGCCGTTAGGAATCGGGTAACCATATAGGGGGCCTACACATTAAACTTTCTGGGTGGGGGAGATTTTTCTCTACACCACTGATATGAGGAAAACATATTTATTCAAATTTATATTTAGAACCATGAACTGGAACGTACAAACATGGCCGCACCCGCAGTTCACTGCACATGCGTAGCACGGGTACATACTGCTAGTTATTAAAACATCATGTGTATTAACTTCGATTTTCTGGCCGCCTGGTTGGCTTGGTTGGCTGGAAAATATTGCGACGGCTTAATAACCCTCTTTCCGTAACCATTTTGATCTGAAATTTGGTATATGGATTTGTTGGCGGTGACAGAAAATATTGTTTGAAACATTTTTTCCCGTCCTTCATTTCCCTTTCCCTTATACGAAAGATTTTACAACGCAAAAAAGGAAAATTTTGAATCACACGAAAAAAAACACAAAATATATGGGAGAACATTTCCCCAAATGTTCCCAAAACCTTTTGGGAAGATTTTTCTCTGAGATCTAACAGCTCATGCTAGAACTAACAACATCAATTGAAATTTTTTAAATTTGGCTTTCGCTTTCAGTCAAATTAACAGTAATATACAAACAATATAGCTGTGTATATGAGCTGGAGTTTGTAGCTGAACTTTGTGACCTAGCTGAAAGGGGCGGCGTTCAAGGATGATGAACCTGGATGCACTGGATGTTTGGACCACTGGACTATTGAACCACTGGATCTTACCCTCAATGCTACGCAGAACGCCAAGATGTGCGTACAGTGCCTTGAGACTTCGAACGCTTTTTCCCCTTTGTCCCATTTGTTGATGAGCGAAGCGAAATCATCAATTTCACTACTGCTAAAAAAACACGTGTATGTGATTGTTTTTTTTTGTATGTGTGTTTGCGTGAGTTACATCAAGCAATTGCGCATGTAAATACATAGATGTAACTCATGCTCAAGGGTTTTTCTTAGGCTGGAGATATATTTCTGCCGCGGACTAACTTTCAAAAACTTGCATGCACGAAATTGACAAAATTTATAATATCTGTCAAATCTTGAAGTCAACTTCAAGTCAAAAAATCAGTGGTGTGATGTTTCGATTTGGTTTTGATAGTTTCTAAAGGCTACAATCAAAATTGGGAAAATTGGAAAAAAATACGCACTTTTAAATAAGTTTCCCTACTTTTCAAAACGTTCCCAACTGTCGAATATTGCTCTTTTTTCTGCTCTGAAGGGGAGGGGTATTGAGGAATTTTTTTTAACGCAGGGGGTCTAAGTTGAGAACAAAAGTAGACAACCTGAAAATTTCATCGCAATCGAGGCAGGCGTCTGGTCTGTAGAGCGCGCACAAACACACATAAAAAAAAACAAAAAAAAACACACACAAGTGTTTTTTTTAGCAGTAGTGAAATTGATGATTTCGCTTCGCTCGGTCAATAACATCAATAACATACTTATTTATTGAAATAAAGGAATGAAAAACGAAAAATGAAATCCGATCACGTGTTGAATCTGAGGTAAGAAACCACCGAAAATCGAGAAAATTTAAAAATAAATTGCCAATAAAGAAGATAAGAAAGACTCAAGAAGGTCAGATTTCTGGGCCGAATCATTCTCAAATAGATCAAAATGAGTACAAAACTATCACATTAATTGGGAAGTAACGTTGTAAAAAAAAAAAAAAACTTCTTAAAAATGGTTTAATTCTGCAAACTTTGACCAATTCGGTCCAGCCGTTTGATCAAAAGAGAGCAAAATAGAAAATCAAAATTCAGTCTTCATTCACATCGCGCAGGCGTCAAAACAAAGGGCTGTGAAAAATCTATTTCCAATATGGCGGTTTAAAAACGTGATACCATGACAATGCTTTTAAAAACTGTATTCAAAGTTTTGTGCGCTGTTAAGGATCAGAACAATTCCCATCGAAACTCTAAAACTCGGATGATGAAATTTTACTGCAAATATTGTACGAGTCGTTAGGAAAAATACTCGAGTCTTTAATCATTCAAGTTTCGAGAGCTTTGCGAAAGGCGATAGCGACGCTGATAAAGTTTGGACGTCTTCAACAAGTTGCGGTTGAGACGTCATGAAAGTTTGGAACATGTGCTGATGTCAACAAAAGAGAAAGCAAATCCTGAATGTACTGTAGATGGTAAATTGTTTAAATGTTATTTATAGATGGTAAAATAAATTGTTTTTCACGTCATAACCTGAATTTTGAACAAAAACCCTGTAGCCTTTTCTAACGAAGCCACAAAGTTTGTATTAAAATAAATTTACATAAAAGAAACACAAAATACTAGTTTCCAAAGCTTTCACTTCGATCGTATTTATAATAAAAGTTGGGACAGCAACACTTCATTATAGAAAAGTTGTAGCGAAGTTACTGTGATTTTTTCGACAACTGGAATATTACTGCTGAAAATTCTTACCAAGATCTTATCAAGACCTTTCAATATCTTGCAAGATCTTCTCACAAGAACTTGTCACAAGATCTTCAAAAGGTGTTGATAGGATCTTGAAAGATCTTGGTAAGAATTTTCAGCAGAGAGTGTACGCTAAAATCAACTGCACATCATCATGTTGCTTCCTCACCAACAAGTGTAGGCGAAAGTAACTCAATTTCAGTCGTCATATAAATTGACCTACTTATTTACGAATCAAAGTGCTTCAAAAGCTTAAAAACTTTCTGTGACACCATAGATCTTACCTTGCACACTAGCGCAGCGTCCACGAAAGTAATCCAAAAAGTAGATGCCAATAGATCAACACCAAACAGAAGTCACGCGAATAATTATTTGTCTCATGGTTTATCCACCTGCAGCTGGATCCAAATCTGTCCCCAATGTCCCTTTTGTTAGAAGTGTTCCTTTAAAACACCACAAAAATCACAAATAATGCACTTCACTAATCCCCAAACTCAAGAGGTAAATTTAAAACCGATAAAAAAACGAATATCAATACAACTTTCTCAAAATTTTTTCAACTTTCAGTGCCTCTCAAAACATGTTATTAAATTTCAGATCGCCGTCATTGCGTTAGTGGCACTGACTGATGACACGTTGCTACTTCGCGCAGCTCTGTCTGTTTGGTCTTCCCCGCAAAAGGTCAAGCTTTTTCGTGAAAATTATGTTGGCTGCGAATCGAGATTCGGGTCACGTTTTCCACTGCGTCGTTGAGCCCCATTTTCCAGTCGCTGAGCTCGTTCCTCATTGGTCCAGAGGGTCGATGTCGAGTGCAGAGTCGCTGGGAAAACCTCGAAATCTTTTTGGGTCTAGTAACTGTTCAAAGATCAACAGGCAGGCGATCGGCAAACGCCAAGTATCTCAATCCTCTTGAATGTTTATTTGGATGATTATCTATGATATTGAGTATCTTTTTCTCAAAAAAACCTTTCCTCACACTGTTTTACGACAACTCGTTACAGATAACTGTAAAACACCAAAAACTTCACTGGTTCTGCAAAAAGTAGTGTGAAATTACGAGTTCGTTTGTGTATAAAATAGAGCATACGCTAACAAACATTAATGCACATTTTAAAAACTCAAAATTCACTTTTCCGGGACTGAAAATCACTGGTTCTTGAACATATTTTCATGCGATTCGGATTCATTTTTTACATTTTCGTAAAGAAGTTGGATTAAAAACCATAAGAATACTTTTTTTCTATACACAACTAAATATCACTCCCTGGCAATTGCTTTCAAACACAGATTTATCGAGAAACGACTTTAAACTTCTGCTTCAGTGTTCATTCTTACCATTTCGTCCAAGAAAATCTCTCGAAACACAATCGCAAACAACCAAACCTCGTCCTCCCAATGCGATCTATCCCGTCGTTGCGACGCTTTCCCGACCGACACAGAGCGTCCACGTGACGACGCCGTGGAGGACGCGCGGTGACTGACAGCGTGTGGCGTCGCAACTCTCCGACCGACGCCGACGCCGACGCCGACGCCGCCTAGGGGTAGTGGGAGGGGGAGAGATCTGAGCCAGCGCCCGTGGGGCCGGGACGGAACGGAACAACAGGTTCTTTGCTAACTTTCGCAACGGCTATTCTTGGAGTGGATACGGTTTACTTTTCTCGTCCGTTTTGTGTCTTGTAAAGTCTCCGTATACACAATGGGTAATGTAGGTTTTTGATGGATACGTGCTCTGCACATGAACAGTTCTTTTCGAATAGAGGTTCAAGGGGATTAAGTAAAGCAGCATTGCGCTGAGTATGGTGTTAGATGGATGAACACCATGCACATGTTTGTGTGATGTTTGGTTAAGAGGTTGGAAAGATTGAAGTTGAGCAGCATAACGTCCAGACGGGCGTTGGATGGGTTACCGCTATGCACATTTCAAAAAGAAGCTGAAGGTGTAACCTCCAACGTCTCGACTTCACGTATTGATTGAAGAATCTTTTTTCGAGTTTTGGATGCGCCGGGCACACCAGATTTATCGGGCTTAACATGTCGGTTTTACAAAAGTATAAACTGCCGATTAGTTCGTTATCTCCAAGGTTTCAGTCAATCAGACACATATTTTTTAATTTTAACTGACAGTTAACTCTTTTACGGGACTTTGTTAAGCCTTCGACCATTGCTAGCCGGGATACGTAACTAGCTCAGCGCTGTATGTATCCCATGCAACGTTTAAGTATAGGCGTTACCGGCTGTGATCATCGGTCAGAACAACTCTATAACCATGATTATGCCGTTATATATTGCTATTTAAAAAATTAAATAAATACTAGTCCATTCTTAATAAGTATTTTGGAAGTAGCTAAATAATCCCCTTGTGTGTTTGTTTTAATGTTTATACAGTTCTAAGATAACGTAAAAACGGCAACATACATTGTAAATGCAGTGAGTGCTGACACGGCATACTAGTTGCCTATCCCGTACTGGAGCAGTGAGCGCTGGCACGGCATACTAGTTGCCTATCCCGTACCGGAGCAGTGATCGAGGGTTAAACCGGCTCTTTATGTAAGACCATTATAATTAAGAAAGTCTTTCCCAAAGCATCAGGCAGACAACCCCTCGGCTGCGATTGACATAAAAAAATGTCTTTTGAATATGACCTTTCTGAATTTCCATGCCTGTCACTGTCAACCTCCAATGTCAGGCGCATGTTACCATTGTAAAGAAACAAACTTTGTAACAGCCGTAGGTTCTCCTTTCAGAGCAATAATTTCGTCCTGACGAGTTTTGACGACCCTACCCGGAGACAAACATTCTACAACAGGAACAGGCGGCAGGTTGTTGACAACATATTTTAGACATTGGAAACACAACATTCTGGTAATTTCTTGCTTCTTTTTGTACGAGGGAAATTGGCAGAATGAGCGAAACAGCCTATTATATTTATTTATATAATATAAATGAAGTGCACTGTCCAGGAATACCAATAATATCTTCTAGCCTTTACATAAGTTTCAGTGTGTTCTCGAGTGAAGTTCTCGCGATTTCGAGTGGCCAAAATGAACAAAAGTATTGACAAACTAGTAACATAAATCTGTGATTATTGCCAAAGGCTTTGCTGCAGAGGAGACATGCGTCTTTAAAAAATTGCAAAAATTTGCTTAAAGAGGTAGATCCTATCGGACTTTTGAAGTTTTTGAATTCCTGCCTTCATAGGAAAAACAAAATTTATTTCTAAAATCACAAGCAAAAGAAATTATTTACAGTCCCATAACATATCACATGCAACTTTCATAACAGACAAAATCATAAACAATTTTTTTATTTGAGGCGAAGTACTTCCATAAATGAAAAAGTGCAGTTTATTTGGCAGGGGTTCAGATAATTGTCACCTCTCCATGGAATTCGACTTGCCAACATTGCCACCATTTCATGAGAATCTCAGAGTGGAGAGCAATTGGCACAAGCACATGGATGATAGCTTGCTGGGTTTCACAAACCGGTTTGTTTTCGCGCCAACATTGCCACCATTTCATGAGAATCTCAGAGTGGAGAGCAATTGGCACAAGCACATGGATGATAGCTTGCTGGGTTCCACAAACCGGTTTGTTTTCGCGCCAACATTGCCACCATTTCATGAGAATCTCAGAGTGGATAGCAATTGGCACAAGTACATGGATGATAGCTTGCTGGGTTCCACAAACCGGTTTGCTTTCGCGACAACATTGATATGCTTTTTCATGTAGAACATCGTTTTATGCGTTATTAGAGAAAATATGTATTTCTAATTTTCACTATTTTTTTCCCCCCCGGAAACGGGAAAGGGCATGCACATCGACTTTGTGGAGGAGGGCTGCCATTTTTTTCTAAGTCACGGAAATCACTGCATGTCTTTTTACAGAAATAAACGGACAACACATTTTTTTAACGTCTCAGAAATAGGTACATGTAAAATAAAATAACCTAATTAAATCTGATCCCGTCATGACTCTTAAAAGTAATCTTTTTAAAAAGAAATAAATGCAAATAAAACTAAACTTGTTTCATTTTATTTTATGTTATTGTCTTCTCACATTATACTTGATATTGACGAATCCACCTAGAGTTACTATAGCCTAACTATTGAAAGAGTTTTGCAAAAGCAGAGACATTGAGAGCCATAGAAAATTCTGTAAATACTATAAAGAGTGTGACAGTTTTCGAAAGTATAATATAGGTACTTGGCTAGTTCATAAATCCGCGACTTCGCCTTGTGGTTGATAAAAGATTGTTCATAAAAAAGGTCTGCCTCCTGTGAGAATTGAACTCACGACCCCTGGTTTACGAGACCAGTGCTCTGCCACTGAGCTAAAGAGGCTTGGATAGAATCCTGTGCTAGGACATTGTAATGCTGCATAAAATGCAATTACTTTGGAAAGAAACTCAAAGATATAATAACGTGCATTTCAGTCTGGGGGAGGGTCAACTCACCTGCCACCCCTAGAAACGTCGCCAAACGCGCGTTGACTCAAAAAGAACATTATCTATGGATGATGACCAACGTCCAACTATAGCAGCTTATAGCTCAGAATCTAGCACACGTTGGGTATTACTTTTACTTTTTTTTATCTTAAGTAATCTTCGTTTCATTAGCTTTCAGAAAATCTGATTTTTGAAAGAATCCAAGGAAACAAAATAATAACACGTCAATTTCATGGTCAAAAGTGTTGAATTTTTCACCCATTTAGTCCCAATTTATTTTTTTCTTGTCATGTTAATATATTTTTTTTAAATCACAAAAGCAAATAACAATTGAACTTGGGAGAAATAGTGTATTTGATGATCAGTTTTTTTATCAGGGGAAAAAAAATATAGCTACAATTTTATTTTCCGATTTTTTAGTGTAGAAAAATGTAATTTGCTGACTGTCCTTGAGATACGACGCTGGTACTTATGGGGTTAATGGCCGCCATAATGCTGTATATAGTAAAATTGATAGACTTTAAAGCTTAACTACGCAAAAACTGGACACGGCAAGTTCTTCAAACTTTTGCATATTGTGTATCACACTGTCTTTCAATGAGTATTCCAAATAATCATTAGATTTTCGACCTAAAATTTTTGAAATTGACTCTGCTGCTTTCGCACATTTTCCAAAAGTGTGTTTGTGTGTTGTTAGCGAGCGCAGAGAAGCGACGCCCGCCGCGTCCTCGGCGGCAAACCGACGCCCCGGCTCGACGTGATCGACGCTAATTGAAATGTCATCCGACGTCGGCGTCGTGACGCCAAGGACGGAGACTCGAGCGACGCCGTCGAGGGTACGGAGCGTCGGCGTCAGCGTCGGCGTCGGCGTTGGCGTTGGCGTCGGTGTCGGCGTCGGCGTCGGTCTGGGGAATGCGAGATGCAGTGCGGAGGGACGTCAAATTTTCAAATGAGCCACGAGGATCAATTTAGTGTAGAGATATGCAGGAATGCCGCCATCTTTGTTTGGCATGTCAGTTCTAAAAACGAATAAAAGCCAGAAATATCTCGAATAAACAGAAAGCCTGGCGAGCAGTCGAGCTAAAAACCCTAAGAAAGGAACTACTTTCGGTTCCCAAGCTTTGATTGAGCGAACGAACTTGAATTAAAGCATTCAATGCCATTTGTTTAGAAAAAAATGTTGATATCTATATGTAATAATTAATTTTGTCATGGAAATTTAAACTGTTAATGTTTCAAAATGAATGCAAAATGTATCAAAATGTACGAAAATTAAATTTAAATTTCACCAAAATCTACAAAACTTACAAATCCAAAAGCTTCGCGTTTACAATTTGTATATTTTCGCTTATGTTTCGTGACTGTTTCACATTAAATATTTATGTTGAACTGCAGCAATATTTAAAAATATAAGCAATCAATAAGTACATATATTATGCGTTTAAAGCATAAAGAACTACAATAAAATGTTTACTGAAATGCTGTTTTAAGATGGTATTTGTTTAATGATATACGAAGCGTTGGTGTTTTTTATTAGCTTACATAAAGTTTTGATCCTAACTCTGTCTTCGAATTTCACCAGCATTTTGTCGGTGGAATTGAGGTTGAATTTGAATAGTCGATTTGAAATCGTTTTGCTCGTCGCTCGGCGGTCGTAGAATATCGTATTGTTTGGCGGCAGAAACCAATTCTCTGCAGTCAAATCGAGCAGCTCGAAGATTTGAATTCAAAAGCCGTCCCAAGGCACCGGGATTTTCTGCTGTCACACTTTAATTAATCTTTATTGCCAAAATGTTCCGCCCTCTTGGGGATTCGGAGTGTTAACTGCGTTCGATGCCTCGAAGAAGTGAATCATTATCCCTAAAGTTAGATAAGAAAAAAATTTTCAAAATGCACATTGCACCTGCAATTCGCGCGGTTTACCGCAACTAAAGGAAACTTCTTCTGAGTGCGACGACGTCAGGTTCAATGATCTCGTACTTGCTATATTTCTTGCGCTTTCGTAGAGTTTACGAGAAATCTTTACTCCATATTAAAACTTAGAGAAGCAGACTAATGCTTCAAAGCTGTTGTCCAGCTCAAGGCATGGATTGCTAAACGTTTCAAAGCTCACAGCAAATGCCATTGTCCAGTCCAAGGCATGGCTTGCCAAACGTTTCAAATTTTACAGCCCATGCTGTTGTCCAGCCCAAGGCATGGCTTGCCAAACGTATAAAAGCTTACAGCCGATGCTGTTGAACCTGTAATAGTAACGTTGCATTATAGAATAGCAAAATTTCATCAAATTGACATTTTGTCACTAGGGCTTCGCGAACGCAAATTGTGTTGCGTTGAAGATGAGCTTAGCGGTTTGTGTAGCGAATGATGATGGCTTGCTCTACAGACACAAATGTCAAACACGAAGTCACAGTAATTTTTTGGGAATGAAAATACGCACTTTTAGAAAAATTTCCGTATTTTTCCCAATTTTCCCAATTTCGAATTTTGCTCCTTTTTCTGATTTGAAGTGGAGGGGTACGGAGGATTTTCTTAACGCAGCAGGTCTCAGTTAAGAACAAAAGTAGACACCCTGAAAATTTCATCGCAATCGAAGCAGGCGTTTGGCCTGTAAAACACACATACAAACAAATACACGAACACACACTTACGTGTTTTTACCACAAGTGAAATTAAAGATTTCGCTTCACTAGCTTTTCTCGCTACGCTCATCAAGAATTGTAGAAACCATTACATGTTCATTCAATGTGAACCTAACTTGCTCAAGATGTCGTGAATGATAAGGCACATCTTAAAAAATATGAGAGCCGATTTGCATGCAAAACGATGCTTGAAACATTACACCGCGGTGACCGACTACTTATAGAAACATGCCGCAGTACATGCACCCACACACAGTTCGCTTTCGAGACCGATAAGAGCTAAACATAAGTCTTGAAACTACTTGACATTTGTAAAACGAATAAGACAATGTCTTCTCTATGATTTCCTTTTAAAAGTTCAAAGCAACAGACCAACTCAACAAGCCAAGTAACTTGCCTGTAAAAATAAATGTAATTGCGCGTTTTATCGCTGATGGATCTTAACACACCGGTAACTCATGCTGATCCATGGAAGCATGTCAACTGATCTGTACACACTTGCGTGGATAGCGGATCCCGAGGACTGGTTTTGAAACCAGTGAGGCCTTCGATCTCCCCTATTCTACCTGCGTGATCCACTGATCTGTACACACGTGCGTGGATAGCGGATCTCGTGGACTGGTTTTGAAGCCAGTGGGGCCTTCGATCTCCCCTATTCTACCTGTGTGACCCACTGATCTGTACACACTTGCGTGGATAGCGGATCCCGTGGACTGGTTTTGAAGCCAGTGGGGCCTTCGATCTCCCCTATTCTACCTGTGTGATCCACTGATCTGTACACACTTGCGTGGATAGCGGATCCCGTGGACTGGTTTTGAAGCCAGTGGGGCCTTCGCTTTCCCCTATTCTACCTGTGTGACCCACTGATCTGTACACACTTGCGTGGATAGCGGATCCCGTGGACTGGTTTTGAAGCCAGTGGGGCCTTCGATCTCCCCTATTCTACCTGTGTGACCCACTGATCTGTACACACTTGCGTGGATAGCGGATCCCGTGGACTGGTTTTGAAACCAGTGAGGCATTCTATCTTCTCTATTCTACCTGAGTGACCCTCTCAAATATTGTAGCCTGTTTTTCCCATGTTACACCACAGATCACTGAAATCATGTTCTAATATCAGCTTTCTCCAATTCCCTAACACATTATTTACGGCCGATATTGAGCCGAGCGTTAGCATTGGGGCGTTTTTACGGATTGTAATGAATGTTTATTTGGTTTTAAATAGTGTTAATTTTCATATTCTTTGCTATATTGCATTTAAAACTTATTCCATATAATTTTCACAATGGCACACTGTGCATATACCGTTGGATGTGTGGGACCTGCGAAAAAATGCCCTCATATATTGCTGCCGTTGTCCATGCTAGCATTCATATATCTGCGAGCGGGTCGCCTGATTAAATGCCCCCCCCCCCCCCCCACCCCCACCGTGGGGTGCTGCCCCCTAGTGGCGGGCACCAGCACACGGTCTCACTGCCTCCTGACATGCGATGCACGCGCTAGCGCTAGCGGCGGCAGGCGGGTCAACTTGTTGATGGCTAGGGTGAAGTGGTGGGACGAAAAGAGTACCTTCGATATTTTCAAAATTTTCTTCTTCTTCTTCTTCTTTTCTTCTTCTTAACATTACCTTCATCAAGCTATGGGAATTTGTTGAAATTATTATTGGAATTCAAAGTGCATATTATAGACTTCTTTTTCTTCTGATCAAAGCAGTCAATGAAATCAGGGATATTCATGAGAAAAGTTGTCCGCAAATGTTTCATTCAAATTTGATCTTAGCCCACAGCCACAGCCTTCTTACCTAATGGAATTCTTTCACATCGATATTTCGGCTTTAATTTAGCTAGAAGGTCACGAGAAATGGACTTCGAAAGAGATTGAAGCTGGGAACCCAAACGAATCAGTATTATACAAAAGAAAACTTAATATAGGCATTTATAATAATTTCGGTTTGAAAAGAGTCAATTACTTCGTTTTTTTTTTCTTCTCAGGGAACAAAAGTGCCGGGTACTTTCACAAGTTCTGCCAAACCATACCGCCAAGACGATGACATACAAAGCTGTGAATCCAAGCACTTTTCTTGTGAAATATGTGCCTACTTCTTTCTTTGGTTTTCCACCGCTGCCTTCTTTATGTTCGGTGGCAAGTCACGCAGTTTTCCGATCGTCTAATGGCCGACTTTCCCTCGGAAACATGCGACACTGATAGCGCCGGAAAATCGTCGGGAAAATGGTCCTGTTTTTCCGACCAACGGACAGTAGGTGGAGAAATCGCTGAGGAAATGGGTTGGAAAGGTATTATTTCAAAACGTGAATTGTTTTACGATAAGAAGAGAGGTGGGCGATCTAAAGTGGTATCCGAAACGATATCCTATCCTAGACGAGCTAGCCTAGGTGGCCTAGGTGGCTAACTCTGACATTGATGGCTGCAAATAGCTTCGCGATAAACAATTCAGACATAAATAGAAAAACGTACATAACTATAAATAATATCGTTGCTCTATTTTACTATATTTCTACCCTTTTGCATTATTCTGTGACTTAGATATTAAAAATGCACTATCTCATTTCCAGGGTAGTGCAATTTTGAAGAGAGATCTGTTTTAGCGGTCTGTCAGATTAAATGGAACCAGTGGGCATGATGAGATAATCTGGAAGTAAATAATTCTTGGCCATGGTTTGCTACTTCGTTTGGCGGTCCGACCCGGCGCGAGAGGTCTTTGAAAAACTAGTTTCTCGTCTTGCTGATGGTTTAAAGTTGTGATTTTCGTTTTCTTTGGTCTGTGCAGTGTTCGCAGTTTTTTATGGAACACTTTGTATTCTTCGTTCTAGCCATAGAACTAGTTAATAAAATATGTGTTTAATCATTTTCAAAAGTAAGCTGGTTTTTAGACACTCATAACATCCATCAACAATGTGAGATGAACTGTAATAGACAAATAACTTAAAATGGCGATTAAATAATTCCTCGATTTAAAATTTTATTTATTTCATATATTTTATTTCATTACCTCCTGGCAGTGCAATAACAAACAATTCTATATTCCAATGTGTTCAATTCCAGTGTGTGCTAAAATTCGAATGAAAACTCTACTGCAACTTACTTTAATATTATTCAGATCACCCGCTACATATTTGCAAAGTTCAATTGATAGCAGCCAATTGTTGAAACTCTGATTACTGATTAGGTTCCTTGAGGTATAATCATGTCAACCACGCAAACATTGTGCAACCAAGAAACTCTTCATGTCCAGGAACTCATTATAGCGGAGTGGCTTTCAATTGCTGTTCAATGTGATTCATCCAGACACAGGCGAAATTGCTTTCGCGAAAACCATTCAGGTGCATTGGCTATAAAGGTGGAAGAAATTCGGTTCGAGGTCAAATTGAATATACGATGCAAGCATTACACAATTTTTTCGAGTTCGCAATTTCATCTACTTCAAACCAAGGTGTACTTCGTTGCAACAACTAAACATTCATACTACAGTATTTCCCACGCTAAGAAGGAAAGTATTGTTCCGTGTATAGACTCTATGACATTGCGATTTCAATCTCTCGATACTCAGACCATTCCACCCTTTAGCTTAGCGGAACAATGCCTGCAGAATTGCCTGTGGAATTGCCTGCGAATGTTGACACATTTGGCTCTTTTAGTAGCCTCTTTGAGAGTGAAACACCGCTCTCCTTCTAAATTGGAATAGCACTAAAGTGAATTATACTCTTTGCGCTTTAAGAGCAAACTAAACGCTAGTGTTTTCGTCGTACGCGAGTGAGTACGCGAGTGAGTACTTCTCCTGGCCACAAATACTAACATTTTGGAAAAGAATACACGTATAGTTGAAGGGTTGTTGGATGTTGGAAGGTATGTAAGGTTATTTTACTTTCAAAAATTACAGAGAAGTGCATTTTCAAAAAGTGTCGAAAATACCTTTTATTACGGAGTTGGTATGAAAAATGTTACTGCACATTTTATTAAAAACTACCATCAGGCATCAATTGATTCTTTTTCGGCCTATGTTTTTATCCAGATTTTTACGTTAATAATTGTTGCTGTGAACCTCGTTTCCGCGTGACCCTCTGCACTGGCACATGAATTCTATCGTTGACACTCAAGGCCACACCGTTTAAGTAATCATTTCAACATTTCAGTATATTGCAGACAAAATACGTAAATATGGGCGACCATGGCCCTTTTTTCGAAAATTTGCCCCTGGAATGCTAAAACATACCCCAACACTCTTCATATTGACCCTTTTTTGAGCCATTGTACACGAAAGTGCGAATGAAAAAGAGGAAAAAGAGCCATGTTCAACCCTATTTATGTCTTTTGTCTACAATATACTGAAATATTGAAATGATAACTTTAACCGTGTGGTCGTGAGAACTCGTAAATTTGTTGTATGTTTTAAAAATTTTTAATTATCAATTTTTGACTTTGGTCACCCTGTGTGAAAGATATGAGTCGATTACTTGGATAATTTTACACTGATTACATCTACTGAGTGGTGTACCAAGATTCAACTCTTCAAAAATTAACAATCGGGGCACAGTTCCGATCGTTAATTTTGTGAAGATTAGAATCTTGGTACACCCCTAAATAAATGTAACCAGTGTAAAATCATCCAAGTCCTCGACTCTTGTTTCTTTCGCATGGGGTGACCAGAAAGTTGATAATAATGACAGTGGCTCTAAAAAGAGTAAAAAATGAAGATTTTCGGGGTATGTTTAAGCATTCCAGGGGTAAATTTTCGCAAAAAGGGTCAAGGTCGCCCTTATTTACGTCGTTTTTCAACAAAATACTGAAATATTGAAATGATAACTTTAACGATGTGGCCTTGAGAACTCGGTAACTTTTGGTCTGAAAGACTTCAATGGTGAACTTCGTTGAAACATTGGTTCCAAGTGGACGAGACAGGCTTCGCTCGTTGCAGTTTCGATCGCTACCGACTGCACTTGCACTTCACTGCACCCGCGGTGCATCAAGGTACAGTGCACGGCGATGCACTGGATCCATGATGCCGTGGCATCGCGGCAAAGCACGCAGTCTCGAAACTAGGTCACCGATTGGTTCACGCACACAGCTACAGTCGGGACCTTCAAGAGAAGAAGAGCTTTCAGTTATCGATTACATGTTTGGGCATCGATTATCTCATTTTATTAACTGAACTGCGAATTCCCATTCGTATGTCAGTCCTGGAATCAGCACCGAACCCTCGGTCTTTTGGCTGCGTGCTGGTTTTTATTACACACCTTTGGTCTATCTTTTAAACTCTTACATTCTCAATAGTTTTCGTAGATGAAAACAATATTTTCGATTTTCTTCCTTCAGAATAGATATTCGCAAGTTTTCGTAAATGAATTGATTTCAAATGACATACAACTTTCTGCTTTAAAAACATGGAGTACAAGACATTAATTTAAACACTGGAAAGAAGTTTCAACAAATAATTCTAGCAAACGAATGTCATTTTGTACGACAATAATTATTGTTTTAATATTTAAACTGAAGATTGATTGTCCAAGAAATTGTACATTGTTTCGTGTATTATCTTTAAGTTTCATATATTGTGTGATTTTACTATTTAAGCCAATACATTAAATTTTTACTTTTGAGCTTGCCAGTTACAAATAAATGCTTAAATAAAATAAATTAATAAATAAGGCGATATTTTATAAAGGCAAGGCGGATAAAATTATTTTCTTCGTCGGGCCCCAACTTGAAGATCATTGAGGCCAAATTATATTGATTTATATTTTGTATTAACATTCGTTTATCTATGAATTTCTATTGTAAATATAAGGTTCATGTGCTTGTAACAACTGATTACAAGTTACAATAATAAATAATAATACTGTTGACAAAAGTATTTCGAGACTAGATTTATTATCAGAATTTGCGTCTAAAAACACACACCATATTTACAGAAGGTAATACATTGTAAACAGATAACGAAATTGAATGCAAATTGAATTAAAAATAAACCTGTACCTATCAGACGAGTTGTCAAATCGGCAAAATCTTTTAAGAACCCCAGTAGCATTTTGACAAAAATTGCGGTTACAGAAAGTATGTTGGATGTTACATTACATTGCAGGAGCATGTAATTGAAATTTAGTAGAGTCCGTAATAATTATAAAGGCGTATGTAGTTGACGTCATTCGGGAAGTCATTTTCCAGCCGTTATTAACTTCCCTTTTAGCAGCAATCGCTACCAACTTCCGGGAGTGACGTCACCCAGCAATATATTCGCAATATCAACATTATGAACAACTTGAAATTTGAAATGGACAAGATTAGGCAATACGGACATAGATGGATAAAATAAAATAAATATACTGCTTTTTGGGTTGTATGAGTCAAAATATTTTACCTAAGCACCACTAGTGTCTTTTTACCTACTATATTCATATTCTGCATCTCAATGTTGCTCAGGAATCTTTGTACTATGCGCAAACCTGAGCCTCACAAAGAGGTACAGGAACTCTCTAATGCTTGGAATCTGCAAATTGAGGTAGATATTTAAGATACAACTAAATTATCCAAGATGTTAATCCAAGAAGTTTCAAATTACAAAAATCAAATGACTTGAGAATAGTTTTGCAAGAAGTCGAGATCGTAGCTGCGAAACCGCGAACAATGCGGGTGAAATGTCGAGGCGGCCATAAGAGAGCAAACTTTCACCAAGTCGCTCGGCCCAGCGTCAACTGACAGCGCTGTAGGCCTACCGAACAGCGGATGAAGGAAATCGTATGGAAAGCGCGTAAAACTTCTCAGCACGGCCACTTGGAGCAAAATTTCTACCGAAACTTTTCCAGACAAAAGCCCGCGAAGACTTCCACCACATTATCGATGCTAGACGCTCTCCATCAAAAGGGAGACTAAACCAAAATCTTGTAAAAGAAGCAGACACTCGCCGTCGCCTCTGTGCGTGACATTCCGTGACAGGCTGCTTGTGTAGGTCTCTCCTCGCAAAGGAGCGGACACTCGCCGTCGCCTCTGTGCTATTCCCACGCCCTTGCGACTAGCGAATCGAGTGACGATTCAGGCTCCCTGCACGCCCGTCACAAGCGGAATCAGGGTGTCTGAAAATATTCCCAACGTCCCGACGACCACGGCCGGCTTGAGCCTCTGAGAAGCTCGCGCAAGAATTCGAACCCACGCACGCTTTTTTCCCCCCCACGCAATCGCATTTTTAGATAATTGAGTGGTCTTATGTGGGGGGGGGGAGGGGGCTGAAGAACATCGGGAGTGTGGACGATGGGATGAATGATGATGGGGATGGGGGCGACGATGGGGATGAATGGAGCAGTGGCGTATCGTGAAAATATGATGTGCCCCCCCCCCCCCCCCCCCGCAAAAGTTTTGACGGCGCCCAGGGTTGGATAGAGGACTTCCGGGCACTGCAGAAACATGACCGACCCACGAGAAAATCCGTTCCCAAAGAGCATCCCTAAAAACCAATCCCTAAAAAAACGTATCCCGAGATATTAGATATTTGCGCCCCCTCGCCCCCTGAACCACGCCCCCCCCCCCCCCCCCGCGCGGCGGGGTCTGCGGGTGCGGTCGCTACGCCACTGGAATGGAGTAATTCAGCGACGTTTTCGTTTTCGATGTTTCCTGCATCAATCTGCATCCGTTTATATTAAACAGGTTAATTTGTTTTAAGTCCAAGTTAATGGGGGGGGGGGGGGGACTAATAAATAAAAAATGTGGCAACTCCAATATAAGTTTTTACATATCACTCAAGCTAATTTATTATTTTTTGTCTGATGAGTGAATAAGCATTGTTTTCGCTACTTTGCATTGATATATGAGCCCTAAATACACATCTGAACGTACTTATTGTGAAAATGCATTGAAAATATAAATAATATGTTGAAACACTTCTGAATCGGCAATGTTCGCTCCAAATCGGCAAAGTTCGTGCGGGCCCTAATGGAATGACATGTCGTCGGGCGATCACTAATTGATGATGCATAAATTACGAGGTTTGCCCAGCAGGTAGGTAACGCATCGATGCAATCATTCATAGACTCGTTGAAATTAATTATTGTTGTAGGTGATATACGTAACATAACTCATATGGTTTACAAATAGCTAGATTGGTAACTTCAGTAGCAGCCAGGGACAAATGTGCCAAGGTACAGGGCACCGTGCAAGCATGGGTGTGTACAGCTAGTTGGCATCTTCAATGGCAGCCAGGGACATGTGTGCCAAGGTACAGGTTATGATAAACAGTGTTATCTTTATCAATACCTATATGTGATATTTTGGCGTATCAACAGTTGGCCGAATTAGATCAGCTTCTTATCAAATCAGTTTGCCGGAAATAATTCGTTGTGCGAAATAAAGTAGTGTAAGTCACAAAGCTACTGCCAGAAGTTGATGCTTGAGCATTTTGCTAAAAAGGGCCACTGACATCTATGAGCTGATGCATGAAATACTTCAAGCAAATTCAAACCACGCTTTTTTCGAGCTTTCGAGCCCGTGGGCTTGGCCCGTCCGAGCCCGTCCGAGCCCGAAACGTTCTGAGAGGCCGAAAACAAGAAAGATTCACAAAACGTACTGCGCTTTACAATCCGACGAGCACAGCCCTCAGGGCTCGAAAGCGTAGGTGTGTATGCGCCTACTTGAAATGTTTAAGTTTCTGATCACTTGACGTTCAGATATTTTCAATGAGCTCTAACTTCGTTTTCGATGTTTATGCTCAGAGAGCATAGGTAATCTGCTCTATGACGTCATGATCAGATTTTCTTTCAGAGCGATCTGAATCGAGCACACACCTTATCGACAGAGTGCTGAGTGACTGATATATTTAATAAAACTTCTTTTACCTCAGAGTCTGAAAATGTATGCAGTACATTCACAACATAATTATTTATTTATGGGTTTTTTTGTTTTTAAAAGGTTTTCATAATTTCCTCTTTTTCTTCACTGTATTCTTGATGAAGCGTCAAGCTGTTCCAGAATCGCTGTCAAATTTCACGAGTCCATCTTGCCAGACTTGGATGCTGATCAGAAAAAATTCTCGCAGCAAGAAATCGTGCTCTCAGAGCGAGTAGCCGTACCAACCGGACATTCAAAATCCACTCTGGAGCGCTCTGGTTTGACCAATCGAGCACCCGACTTGCTCTCAGAGTTCTCTCAGAGCACTCTGAGAGCAGCCAACCGATTTCTCCATAAAAAACCAACCGAGCGACATCTGCATTTAAGTGTTTATTATAACCAGGAACTTGATACACTTCTTCATAATTGAAAACCCATAAATTAGCATTTCTATCCACCGGCGTACCTACCCAGATTTCCAAGTAACCTTATAAATATCTATGACGTGATTACGCTGTCCAGCGTACAGAGTGAACGTAGCGTTAGCTTGATTAAAAGCATTACCTCTGACGTCATGATCTCGGTGCAATCAACAAGTTGTACTGGCAGGTAATTGGTAATCAACGAAGGTAATCGAAACAAGCTCGAATCTGCTCAGCTTTGCTACACAGTGTTGGCGCTGTTGACATTGACATCAAATGGAGCCGAGTTTGCTCTGCGGGCTGCGTTTGGGCGTTGTGAGTGGAGGAGCCGAGTTTGCTCTGCGGGCCGCGTCTAGGGGTTTGTGTGGAGGAGCCAAGTCTGCTTGCGTTCAGGAGTAACGCGTGTAGGAGCCGAGTTGGCACTGAGGGCTGCGTCTAGGGGTTTGGGTGGAGGAGCCGATTTTGCTATGAGGGTTTCTGTTTAGGAAATGTGGGAAGGAGCCAAGAAAACTCTGTGGGTTGAGTTTAGGAATAAAGCGTGGAGGTACCAAGTTTGTTCTGCGGGCTGCGTTCAGGAGTACGGATTCAAAACATGGCTGAAGTGAATTAAAATTTAATTGCTCATCTTGTTACTTAAATCGAAACTAAGAGATTTGGCATACGTTTGTCGAATTCATGATCTGTTAGATAATTAGGTTAAAAAAACCGCAGTGTGTACAGTGGAAAAGTAATTTAATTGAGGAAATTTGAAATGGAATTGTTTTTAAATGCTATCAATAAACAAACAATCCCGTTTGAATAATACTTATATTTTTTTATTCATCATAGAAAGCATGTATTTATGTACAAAAGTGATTAGAAAACCCAGCGCAACGATAATAAATACTTGGCTATAAGATAAGACGGATAAAGATTAACAGTACATGGGTAAAGAATGTCACATGGGGAGATAGCTTCAAACATAAAAGTGATTGGTACATTTTGCAAGACCTACAGGCGCTAGAATTACTGGACGCAGAAGTTATACACGCAATTTGTAGTTTTTTATGGCTACAAGCAGAAGTCATATTTCAGAGAAAATGAGAACTCTCAGATTACCAATTAGATATTGTGATTTTTTCAATTTCGAGAAATTTAAAGATATGTAAATATATTTTTTTGTTACACTCTGTTTAAAGGTTTTTTTTCTGAAGGCTAATTATCGATTCAACAGTTATTACAAACAAAAAATATTGAACACCATTATGTATTTGAAGTTTCTGTGTGTGTATGAGTATAATATTTATTTTTAAATTGCGACTACATTTTCAAATTTACATCATATTTAACAGCAATATGTTCATAAAATTTATCATTGTGCAATTTCCATAATAATATTTTAAAATGTTTGTTGATGCTTTTCAAATGTTATGCTCTTGTACATTTTAGGACGAGATCGCTAAACTTGAACAATAGAAACTATAAGATATTAGATCGAAACCAGTCGATTTGATAAATCGATCTGTTTGCCATTATCGATTAGATTAAATCGATTTATGTATATAGCTATTTATTTATACAAAATCAATGCTAATATCAGTATCCACCACCATCTGGCGCTCATTCACGAATTCAGTCTTGTGCACAGTTCATTCGACACCGCCTTCCCGATGGCTGTTGCAATCAATAGACTAATTACACATTAATTAGCTAATTAGTGATGGGCCAAGTACCAACTTCATCGAGCTCAGAAGCAGGAGACAATGAAAAGTATTTCAAATTTTGTGGAAACAAGCATTGATAGGATGATACTTTGTAATATTCTGTAATTTTTTGTTTTAGCTGTCAAAGTTCATTTATGGTATCGTAAAATTATTATCATCATCCTAAAGTAAAATATTACCATTTAATTATTACCTAAATGCCTAGACTATTTCCAGAATAAATCTTTCTTTTTGTGTCAGTTCTTTGTTTGTTCTTTCTACGGTTCTTTTGAATAGCAACACAGGCAACTATATGCAACTGTTAAACTATTGCGAAATTGTAAAACAATCTACTGGCCCTAATTGAAAAATAATAACTCCGTTGGCATTTTTATTACACAGATTATATTACAATTTTACTTTTATAACATAATCTGTGATGTAAAGAGTTTATAATTTTTGGGCAGTTGCTTGAACGACATAGCGGAACTTTATCGACAATATTTCAGCTTTGTTTTTCTTAAATCTTGTTCTAGCTCTGTGCAAGTAAAGTTAAAACTTGGCCTATTCACATACTTTCACACAGCAATTTGTGACTATTTATCTTTGCCTGTGCGTAAGGAGTTGGTAAAATAGTGAGAAGAACCTTATTTTTATAGTTTAATATCGTCTGAGTCGTAATAATTATTTTAATATTTGGTGATTTTTAGGGAGATATCAAAACGTTGGCAAGAAGTATTTTTTTTTCTTATAATTATTTTTCTTTTTATGTACAAAATAGCACACTATAATATTATAGTAGTGGTAATGGCGAGAAGGTGATAGAAATAAATTATAAAATAGATAATATGTTTGGCTTTTCTAGAATGACAATCGTTTGCTAGCAATGTCAAAATGCAGCAATCCTTATGACCAGTCCAGAGTCACAATCAAATTATGTCGCAAACCTCATGATCGGTACAGATTCACGATCAAAATATGTTACAATCCTCATGATCAGAACATATTCACAATCAAAATATATTGCAATCCTCATGATCTAAACATATTCACAATCACAATAGGTACGTTGAAATCCTCATGATCAGAACAGATTCACAATCAAAATACAGAAGCCAGCCCAAAAATTTCAACTGAAAACTTGACTACTTTAATCATATGATAACGGCTTCAAATAACAGAAATCAAATTTGTATTGAACGCTTGAACGCTTGAACGCTTGAACACTACTGAACACGTTTATCGCTTAAATTGACAACGCAATGAAAATACCGTAAGCTGGTCCTGTGTTTCCATAATCTCAATCGCAGCATTGGTTTTCAATTCCAATTTCTTTGTGTTCACCAGTGGATTTGAGTGTTCAGCCCTATTAATAATACATCGATACCTTTTCACTCATGGAGGAAGGATACTTATTGAAAATTCTTCACTTCGTTCGACTATTTTGAGATCAGCTCAGTTATGTCCATCAGTTGATCGAGGGTCTTGTTGATTAGGGGGGGGGGGGGGGGGGGAATGGGAGCATAGCACGATTTTGTCATATTCGATAAAGAAACATACAACTCCCAAAAAAAAAGCTTTTAAAAAATCCCGATATTTCTTCGAAGTTTTAATAAGACTGCAATGTACTATAACTTTTTATTGTAGCCATTTGATTGTGTAACGTTAAAGTTAAACCTGTTGTGCGTGGTCGTTGGTATGTGTAAAGTTATCTCTTTAAAATATGAACGAAGTTTTCATGATGCTTTTTTTTGAGATGACCTAAAAGAAATTTTTAGTCTGAGGTGAAATATCAGTGGTGAAATCATATTTCAAAAACTTCCAGGTCGTGAAAGAGGAAACCCCGTCGAGCACTGTTTATCTCTTCGTGCCGAAACCATGGACGTCGGGAAAATAATTAAAACATTCTGAGGTTTTAAGTTTTAAGAGAATATAGCCTATCAAAGAGCAGACACTTTGATTTTTGCCTATTAGAGCTAAAGAATTGAATTAATGCATTAAAACTTTTGAATGTTTCGTTGTTTGTTTGTTTTTATCTAGAAAGAATACTTGAAAGTTGAACTCAGTTCAAAAGCTATGCTCAAAACCACTACTGAAAACGAGTCCGTCTCTTTCAAACGATATTTTCGTTTAAAACTCGCTGGCAAAATCTTTTTTCTTTTTAATTAAATTCTAAACCAATAATTACTTTAAAAGTTTTAACTTCGTGAAAAAGCTAATTTCTTGTTCCTTTCCTTGTAACAGCTAAGAATCAAACGACTTTCGAACGCTTAGTTTACAAAATCGCATAAAATATAACAACGAATCGATGTTGACAATTAAATCTAAGTACCCGCTTGAAAGCTTGGATTGCGGACAAACTGTCGAAATCGTACCGTGGTGTGCGTGAATTTAGGCGCCAAAACGTGGGCAGTGGTGAACATCGAATTTTAAACACACTAATGACGTCATCTCTCCCTTCGCTGTCAAACCACAACCCGGATCGATTATGACTGCTAACAGCAAAATATGAACTCAACATTTAAATTGACAATACATGTTCTCCAGAGATAACTTCAAAGTTAACTTGCTTAAAACGCCAATGCCTTTTTTTGGTTCAAACAATTCTTGGCATTTAACTCTTGGTGGTTTTAAAAACCTTTCGATACTTATTTCTTGTCATCTTTTAGGCTCTGTAAATATTTTGAAAAATTGCTGTCATTTTTAACACAGTAAATATTATGTCCGTTTTACAAATCTGAACAACATCAAACGTTGTACATTTTATAACTTAATAGTTTACATGTATCTATTATTGAATAGACACAACAGCAAACGTGCTATAAAATCGATAATGTGCATACATCTATTTATAATAATTTATGCATTTGAGTTCAGACTATTCATGCAGTCGTCGACGTATAGATATTGGCTTAAAATTACAGCTTTGGCATTGTTGATTGCTTCATAAACGTGGACAAACGACCTTGAAGGTTAAGGACGACGATTATCGCTCGACTCGCAAACCCTTAATCCCCTTTAACGAAGTGATGACTGAGATGCAAACATCAAAAACTCGCGAAAGCATAATAGTATTTTCACTTGGCTAATGCAGATCGGTTATAAAGTACAAATTTAAGATGCACATTGTTATGCGGCATTAGTTTTGTCAGGTATACCTTGAGAGTGGTGAACCTTAACATGAAAATGATCAAAACGGTGATAAAATAAACAAAAAAGCGACATATTTGAGACTGTCTTTGTTTCCAATCCTTCACGAGCTTTCGAAAATGACGGCTTCTGTCAGAAAATGGCTAAACATTGAGTTGAGATGAACACGTTTTCTACAACGCGGTGTGAGTTTGAAAACTGAATAAATCTGGCAAAATCTGTCCAGATGAACACAATTAGTGGTCACGTTTTGAAGTATTTATCAGCACTAACACAAGCAGAGAAGCCAATTCGAAAACAGCGATAACTAATCGTTTTGACAAGCCGTCAACACCATCAAATCCATTCTTTGGCACATCCTGACAAACGATCAGACCCTTTGACCTCTATGCACCATCCATCGCCAAAATATCACAAATACCAGACAATCGGGGATGCGACGTTACCACAAGCCCATAGACATCGCGTTGGTGAAGATGAGAATGAAATCACGCTCTAGACCGGATAGGACGCAATTCTGCTGGCGTTTTGGTCATAATAATAGAATGCAGTGAACACAAATTATGAACAAACACTGCTCATTTGTTAGCAGATAACAATTTTACATCTAGATTTTGATTGTTTAATAATGCCTCGGATTCAATTCTGGTAATGGAATATAGTCGCATTTTGTGCATATCCTAATAAACGTCATTTTCTATTAGTTTTCCGAAATATCGGGCTTTCTAAAACACTCCAGTGTTAAAAGCATATACAGTTACCGGAAAACTAATGAAAATCGTCATTTGGTTATGGAGTAACAATCCAGTCACAACCATATAACAATCCCAGCAAAAACAACTACGTTCCGACTTATGAAAACCATTCTGGCAAGCTTCCACAAAGCGAAAGCCACTTCGCAGCTATAATTCAAGAGAATGGCGTCTTTTGCCAAACCAATCTTTCATTTCTATGCCGCAAACAAGAAAGTAAAACACAATTAAATTGCGACTCATGTCCGCAGAACCCGTCAAACTTCCCCGACAGCCTCAACCACGATCGTATCGTGCATCAGTGTTCGTTCGTCTCATCACCTTCGCCACCGTTGCCCCTCACCCGACCGCCATCACCAATCCCCTCACTTCTTCGCCATGCTAAAGTACCTCTCGGCCTGCGCCAACAACTCCCTGGTCTCGTTGGGACTCGACGGACTCAACGACTCCCCACAACTCTCCTTGCTCGCGCATCGCGACTCCTCCTCGCCCTTCTCACTGTACTCCTCCTCGGCGATCAGCTCCAGATGCGTCCTCTTGTCCATCTGCACGTCGACGTGCTTCGGCGAGTGGATCTGCGGCATGTGGTCCATCGCAGCCACCTCGTCGTGCACCTTCTGACGTCGCTCGTGCTTCGTCGACAGACAGCCGGTCTCCACGTCGCGGACGAGACGCTGGCCGGACTTGGTCCTTGTCAGCTGCCGCGCGACGTATTCGCTCAAGTCGTCGTCCTCCTTTTTCGCGATGATCTTGTTCAAGACAATCAGAAAGACTCCGATCGCGAGCGCGAACGTGCCGGACAGGACGAGCTCGTTGAACCAGCCGCCTTTGAAGACGTTCTGCCAGTTGGTCAGGTCGTCGGGCAGCAGACCGGACGCGAGCAGGAAGGTGCCGAGGACGAGGAAGACGACGCCGATGTGCAGCATGCCGATGCTGGTCACCGTCTGCCCGTCGGGGTTCAGGGAGGGGCGTTTCGCGCGCGGTTTGTTCGTGTCCAGTGAGCCGGTGCTGTTGTTGTAGCCGCTGTCGTTGGATTGCAGACTGTGGCGACGCTCTTTGGCGCGTTTCGCTTCGGTGCGACGCTTGCGTTGCCGCTTGATGGCCAGCGCCGAGTGGATCCCCATCGAATGCATGCTGGAACAAACGAGAGGGCGGTGGTTAGTTAAGCGGCATTGAGGGGGATCAAGGTTTGGATGGGTTACCATCAGTAATAAATTTGTGATAGGTACAGTTGGCTTTATAATACCCCTTTATAGAGTTCTTAAATTGGAGCTGTTAAGCTCCAATAAAGTGGTTATCGTATTTAATACCCAAGGTATACCCGATTTCGGATAATAATTATGTGTGAAACAGTGTGTGAAATTAGAAAAATTTGTCAAAAACTCAATTATCAGTACGTAACACTTGTCTGGATCTACACTTATTATGTTTCTGATATGGTTCGAAGTAATGAAGCTAGAACAACGCCACATTACTCCCGGATGGGTGGTCTAAGTTAAGCAACAATACGATGAATCAAGTTTTGGGTATATAGCTATCCGAATCCCAATGCATTTTATGGATGCTTCAATTATCAAATCAAACATTGTTGTTTAAAAACATCGCAAATATTAAATCATTTCCTGCAGTTTCGGATGCGCTAACTAGCAATTATCGACCTGCGTCTTTAACGTGCCCAGACCGACTAAACAAATTTCCTGAAAAAAAAAACAGCAAACGTTGTGTCTACCTTGTGGATGTATTTTCTGAACCACCCTCTCAATCAGTACCCCACCCTTTAAAATATCTCCGACAACATCCTGCTCCAACGTCCATTGAGTCTACTTAATTTCCTCGCTAAAACACCCCTAGCGGCCGGCCTCTCAACCGCCGCAACAGCTTTCTCGCCACGTCACAACAAATCACCGCCTTGCCGCCACTTTCACCGCCGCCCAGATAGTACGACCAAGGGTGTGTCACTCCGCCCTGGCTACGTCATCGGTAGCCATGACAACGGGGCCGTAGTTGCGAATGGTAAACCCGTGGATTCGTTAATACACCCGTCTCGTTTACAATTCTGACTCAACATGCTCGTTGTTTAGCAATTAGCTAAGAGTTAGATTCGACTTGGGAGGCCTGAAACGTTGTTTGTTTCGCTCCCCGCAAAGTAGCGGACACTCGCCGTCGCCTCTGTTCTGGACATTCCGTGACAGAACGTGCTTGTTTCGCTCCCCGCAAAGGAGCGGACACTCGCCGTCGCCTCTGTTCTGGACATTCCGTGACAGAACGTGCTTGTTTCGCTCCCCGCAAAGGAGCGGACACTCGCCGTCGCCTCTGTTCTGGACATTCCGTGACAGAACGTGCTTGTTTCGCTCCCCGCAAAGGAGCGGACACTCGCCGTCGCCTCTGTGCTGGACATTCCGTGACAGAACGTGCTTGTTTCGCTCCCCGCAAAGGAGCGGACACTCGCCGTCGCCTCTATATATGTGCTGTGCCTTTACGCATTAGTTATTTTTCCTCTAGTTTACTATTTCTGGCAGCAGCAGTTCAAACCGTAAAAGTATAGTTTTGTAAAGTCATTACATTCGATAGAAAAAGGGGAACAAGCGGCTACTCAGGCCCCTCTCAATCCACTATAAAGCCTTCGTTAGCTCGTGGTTCTGAAATCACTGCGCGGTTGGTGTGAAAGTTTGCCGAGCTCCTTTGAGCATGCGCTTTGCAAACACTAGCGAGTTGACCTTTGTCGTAGCAGTGATGAGATAGCGTTTGGCTAATTCGGCGATCAGGGAGCAACTCTAATCTGGTGTGCAAAGATTTGTCTCTTGTAATTAGTTCCTCGATGCAGGGATATTTGCACGACAAAAACTTGTGGTGGACATACTTATGGCATGTATACACAAACTGATGCTAAACAAATTTCGTGCAAAAAACTTTTTGACCGTGCGGCGTTTCGCACACGGTATGCGATTCGCGGTCACAGGCCGCCTGAGTACCGCCACACGGCCGAAGGCCGCCTAGCCCGTAGGGCTAGTAGATGCATGTCACACAAATTGTGAATTTCAAATCGGTTTGTCAACATTAAAATGTGAGAATACATTTCTAATGTTCGTTTAATCTGACATTGTGAGTAATATGAAGCGGTGAATTGCGAGGAACTTTCATATTCGAAAATGTTTGATAAAACACCAAAAAGTTAATTGTTAAAGTTTAAAAAACGTTTTTTGACGGAAACAGTCCGGGGGAACAAATTAATTCACAAGCACTCCAGGCATTTTCATTAAAATGTATGTGCTCTACTTTAATTAAAAAATAATTACTTGTAAGCTTCCGCTCGGCGTAGCGTAGCCTTAGACCACGAATTAAATCAAACCCACAGTAAACTTGTTAAACACACCCTGCTTAGCACCATGACAACCACGGAGACCCCTCACAAAAGGCACGCTAGTGAGTTGCGAGAAGTAAATCTGCACTAACTTAATTATTTTACCAAATCCTGGCTGCTATTGGCTGGATCTCTCGCGGCATGGGCTCTATTGGGACTGGCTGCTATTGGCTGGATCTCTCGTGGCACAGGCTCTATTGGGACTGGCTACTATTGGCTGGATCTCTCGTAGCACAGGCTCTATTGGGACTGGCTGCTATTGGCTGGATCTCTCGCGGCATGGGCTCTTTTCGGACTGGCTTCTTTTGGCTGGATCTCTCGTGGCATGGGCTCTTTCGGGACTGGCTGCTATTGGCTGGATCTCTCGTGGCATGGGCTCTTTTGGGACTGGCTGCTTTTGGCTGGATCTCTCGTGGCTTGGGCTCTTTCGGGACATAATTACTTCCGATTAAAGGCGGATAAATGCTCCGATAAATGCTTTCAAATATTAATTTTTTTGCCATTTACAATGGCCATTCTATATAGAAAATATAAAACACTCTAGCGTTCCAATCTAGTAAAATTCACACTGCCAATGTCCAATTTCCATTCTGAGACCCTTGCCCATCATATTATCAGGTTGAGTACTGGTAATTTTCCACTCATTCTCTCAGACCAGGATGCAAAATTGTGAGACATGTTTTCTAATCTCACGCAAGAGACTTTGAACGCTGAAGGCAGTCCACCGAAGAAGGAATTTCTAAGACGGGGAACTGGGTCAAACTTTCAGTATTTCAGGTTGAGCGGGTCGACCTGGTATGCGATGCGACGTCTTTGTCGCAGTTTTGTCAAAATGTCAAACGATGCAGGATTTCAAGGTGACTGAACAGCTGCTAGCTTTTCTCTCCGAAAAGGAGTAGACGTCCTCACGGGTGAAGAGAGATCGGAATTGATGTTTACATTTGAAACTACACGATCAAAACTTTGTCGCGTCAATTAAAGGCTCTTTAAGTAATTACTTTTGCGGAATATCCTGCACGGAGACGAAACCACGAAGATGAAAATATTGTCGTATTTGTGTGACAACAGAGACTTTTTATTAAATTTTCGCGAAAACTTTCTTGTTTGTTTGTTTGTTTGTTTGATGTTTGCATTGGCAGGTTCCAGATATGGATCATTTGTTTTTTAAGAGGAGTGACGTATAGGTGTGGCTTTACCTCTTATTAAACATGACATAACATATCGGAACAATTCAAATAAAAGACTAATTAATAATTTCCTCGAAAAGAGATCTTTTGTAGCAGTGATTTATGATTAGTTGTAATGAGCCTCATATAATCACCATGCATTCGAAAACACTAAAATCCACGGTTAAAATAAAGCTAACTTTTGGCCAAAATCGTTGGCTGCAGAAATCGACAGAGAAACCCTACTCCGCTTTCTCAAGAAGCCTGCAAAGTGTCAGTCCATGACCAATTCTCATCATACGTGCTGAAATCCGTATACGAGAGAGACTTTATATTTTGATACAACCATGTATATGACAACAACCAATTAAACAGGGTATGATTAAATACAGTTGGTATAATATTAGCAGTATTGACCTATATGCAACATCACAGCAAATTGTAATGGGATTGTAGGTACATGAGGCAGTTACATTTGATGTCGGACTTGGTTACGGATCGTTAGCCACCTGTTTGTTAACGTTTGAAACGTCCCCGTGTTGATTGTTATTTGTAATCAGCTGGTTATACGTTGTTTTTGATTGAGCAGGCAGTCATTGTACCACGTGATTGTCAAACACGTCGGCATGAACAGTGTTTGGACGCCGGTGGTCGGATCGACATGCAAGTGGTGTTTAACGACGGTGAAAGTGGCGTTTAACGACAGTTGACGGTGATGTTTAACGACGCAAGCGTTGGCATAGGATCCTTTTGCATTAGCTTTTAATTGAGTCCTAAAATGTTTACCCGAAGTTCGTAGCTAAGTATTTTTTCAATGTATGGATAACCCGAGAGCATGTATAAGTTCCATATGTAAAAAGCACCTAACGCATTGAGGACTGTGCATCCTCTGCAACCAAATTTCCGTCAATACCCGCATCAATACCCGCATCAATACACGCGTCAATACACGCGTCTATGCCCGCGTCAATACCACGTCATATATCCGTATAGTTTTCACCCTGAAACTGCATTGAAATATTTTCCCCATGAACATTGAAAATGTACATGAAAGTCTACAAGAATATTTGGTGAAATGTTTATTACAAATAAATGAAAATCAATTAAATTTACATGAGATTGAGAAATGTTTTATCTTACCATTATTTGATAGCCTCAGTAAGTTGTTTCTGTCAATGCAATAATTGAGGAAATGCAAATTGAAATGATTTTCTAGAGTCCAGACAATAAATCAAAAGAAAATTAGAGTTTTATCGAATTCCCTTCTCGTGAAATCCGTGAACTGACTTTTATCCGTACTAAGGCAGGCACACATTTTTTATTCAGACCAATGGAATACGAAAATCACTCGGCAACCACCAGCTGTTATTGGTAAAGGAAACTGTTCATCACCTGGCCCAAGCATTTTGATGCATAACCCAAGTACCTCACCGTGATTGCATGTTTAAAAGTCGGCAAACACAAAGAAATTAGCATATTAAGACCACCATCCATCATCTTAAAAAACCACTCAATCAGAGGAAAATCTCCCTCAAATGCACCCCTCATAATCCATGGTCTCTGGCCTCAAACAACCACCTGACGAATCCGAACCTGTCCGAATATAACCGAGCCCGTGATCGGCTCGTCTGGCCAGCATTGTTATGACAAATGACGCCCAGGCCGTGCGCCGATTGGCTGGTGGAAAGTCACGCGGAAAAGCGTCGGAAAAGCGAGGCCGGGAAAGCGACGACGCGAGCGAACTCTGTGGAGGTGCGAGGGAAACTGCTGGCAGTCTCGCGGTAAGAGGTTTGGCGGGGTGGTGCTAAGTAGGTTCGATAATTCTGTTGCGAAGCCTTCATTAGGTATTTATACAGGTGGAGAACTTTGGGGCAGGCTGGGTGAAAGATTTGCTTGGCTTCACAAAGTTTCGTGAGGATGTCGTTAATTAAGTTTGGTCGGGCAAAATTTTACTGTTGTCTACACAGGTTAAATTTAGAATTGACTCCTTTCTAAAATGCGTTGTAACAAATTTTGATGCTCGACCAAAAGCAAAGCAGCTTAGTTGAAAATGCTATTATAAAATTTCAACGTAAAAGGGTTGTCAATTTCCCTTTTAAACCCCATGTGGAGTTGACACCAGACATCAGACCAAAGGCAATAGTTTCTGTTGAATATGCATCTGAAGTATGTCATATTGTTATTGATGTCGTATTGTACTTGAATCTCAGTGATGTGCATGATATTTAAATACAACAATAAATGAATCGGCCACTTCACTATCCCTTGGTAGTTAGAAGAATGATGCATATAACTACAACATACCTTTTTTAACGATATAATTTTTGTCCATAGGGAAACTTTTTCTCCTGAACCTTCAGTGTCTCCCATCCAGCTAATTTGGAAACGTTCCCTACTACTCATATCAAGATCCGTCTTCGCGTGAAGTTGATGAGAAATGCCTTCACTCTTAATCAGTGCCAACGTGCCTCGCATGTCCCGGCGTGCGTTGTCACTTACGCATTGCTAACACGTCACCATATTAAATTCGAGAAAATGAATAAATTAAAACCTGGCGTCGCTTCCTCACAAAACCATCGTTTTCCTAGTGTTCCACGAGCAGCGGGCGTCGTCTCAAGAGCCAGGAAAAGCAGTGGCGTTTCCCCTGGAGGGACTTCGAACAGTTTTCCTTGTTGCCGTCGTGCTAAGTGAGCCGGAAAATGGCGTTTTTCTACATTCGTTTGTTTTTCCCGATTTGTAGTTGTTGTTTCACTCGCTAAGGAGAGATGGGAGTCTGCTAATGTGCTGTTATATATACTACGAGTTAAAATATGTTTGTGAGATAGACGGCATAAGCAGGGACAGGGGAATTGTAAAATTTCTAGTTCTCAGCTATAATATGGCTAGAACTTTAAATAACTGCTGATAATTGGAACACCATTAAAAGAGAGCTCTTAGCAAATTAGAGTAGCAATGGAAAACGGATGGAATTTCTATTCCTGATGTTGAAATTCCTTGTCAAGATATACTATATTACATTACCGCTAATGAATTTTGCTGAAATTTAGTATTTAGATGGATGCTTTATAGTTTGCTTTCTCTCTGTTTTATAAAACTAAATTCGTCTGGATATCATTAATCGTGAGTTTTTGTCAAGTATTAGCAATGGCATTCTTAACATTCACAATGACTGGAAGGTTGTTTGGAATTTGTATCTCAACATTTGGAATGCCATTATGATACAGTGCACATTCGATTATACTTGAAAAGATAAGTACATCAAAACCTTTGCAGAATTTCAACCTTTTAAGATGTATCCGACATGCATAAAAACACAATCTGTCATACCAGCTGTCAAAACTCAAAATCGAAATCATTCATATGCCAGAAACCTTTGCATAACTTTTCTAACAAAATTTGTTTATAATGATGAAATATCTGTAATCTCTAATCTGAGTCATTGAAGTGGTAGACATTTAAAAACAGTATAAATATCTCATATATCAATGTGAAGTCGACGTTAAAAAGAAACATTTCTAAATTCAATCAATATCTCGATCATTTTCATGAAAGTTGAAATGCTGTGCTCTCTTTATACCAACACCTGGGCAACATCTAGTTGAACAACAAATAAAAATCTACTTACAACCAAGCAAAGTCTCTCACCAAACCAACGCTCGAAGTTCCACGAAGAGCACTTTGGAAAAAGAACTGCTCCAAACCCTTTATAAAAATGTACATCGTTGAAGCCCCCTCGTACCCTGACGAAGCGCCATCGCCATCGAAATGAAACAAAGCGAGGTCCTAGACAATCTCTGCAGCCTCTCATTGGCGACCTCGCGATAGACGCGCTCCTGCCAAAGACGCTCGACATCTCCACCTTTAGACATTTTTCGCCCCAGCAACTTATGTTTCAAACACTCGCTCTAGCACCCACAGGTCTATAGGCGGTCCTTACCCACAGTTAAGAAGAGGTTTACCTTGCTTGTCCTTCAAATATCTCGGTCCACTCAAACAAAAGGCCGAGGGTTCGGTGCTGATTCCAGGACTGACATGGCAATGAAAATTAGCAAACCTGTTTGGAAAAATCTGATAATCGATGCCCAAACGATCTGTTAGCGATAACTGAAAATCCTCCACTCTGGTTTCGACCGACTGTACATTGAACCTTTGCCCTTCTAGCCGGTACTACAATATTTTTCTACTCTGGGTTAATTAGCTAACCCTTGGAAACAGATGAATTCCACGGCATCCTATTGGCGGTTGCCATGACAAATAACTTAACTCCTACTTAAACTCTGGGTCGAACTTGAGGCACTTGTAATACCGGCCCTGAGCACCATTACATACAGAAAGAGAGTACTTACATGGCAAGCCGAGTCTCGACGATCACACGGATGAACTAGTTGCAGCCGACGGAATGCGGCTCTTCGAACTTCCTCGCGTCTTTTGCACGACGGCGACACACACTTGGGGAATTCCAGTCGAAACCGGAACGACGTCCGAAACTTGTCCGCGACGAATGCGAAACTGTCAGCCGAGTTGCACACGTAATTGTATTTTTCTTCGACTTATACTAAGCTAATTTTTGTGCAGTTCACCACGAGAAATATACGTGAAAATGTGTTTTACGTAATGCAACGGCATACGTTTTCACGTGGCCGCGACTTTGCGAATTTTATTTAGAATTTAAAGCTACGCTCTGGCACATCATGAAAATGACGTAAGATTCTTACAAACTAAACCGTACGCGACGCAGCAGCGCCACAACGTTAAGCGTCACGCAACGCGTATCCCGGCCAATCGAAAACTCTCCAACCACAAACTAAATCACTGCGTAATACCCACGCACTCGCGACCAGTGCGTAAATTACGCATTGCCTCTAAACTATAACGTCAATTGCCGTTCGGCGCGCGACAACACTGGTGCGCCGTCAACGTCGTAACCTCTTACCGATCGATACGACGCCGCCGTCACCGCCCCACACGCCGAGCCGCGCAGCGAAACGCGACGCTGAACCTAGCACCGAGTCGCTCACATCGAACCACACGAGTCGGCACTGACAGGAAACCACCTTTTCAAACCCGCTATCGCTATGCGTTTTGCGTCAATTTTGGGTGATTTTTCGGCGACAATGCTTGTTTGTTTGGCGACGCCTTTCGGATAGCGACGCCGTGCGCTACGGTCTGGTGTTTATGGACGCCACAGGGTGCGACGTCGGCTGGTGCACAGGGTGGCGGACGAGGCGAGCAGGGCGCCTCTATCGACCGGATGGGGAACTAGGTTTGAGCTGGGCTCATCGACTGGTTCATAAGGAAGAATGAGGTATCTCAGGTAGACGTAGCTTATAATGATGATGAGTAGGTAAATGAGCTTTAAATTAGTCCAATTTGGACCAATTTGAAATGTACGGCAGATGAAACTTGGGTATAGAAGGAGTGCTTAGCAACCAATTATAATTATTGAGGTCTAGCTTTCCTTCATGAAACGCCAAGTCAATGTTCATGGGTAATATACAGATAAATAAGATTTAGCCATTTAATTGGGGGGAAGGGTGCTCCAAAATCTCCAAAAGCTCCACAAGCTCCACAAGCTCCACAAGCTCCACAAGCTCCACTAGCGGTTACCTCACAGGTGCATTCCTAGAACAATTTGCTGCTTGCAAAATGCGGCCTCATTAATGCCTTATTTGAGCTTGGAATTAGCGGGGATATTATATTCGGCTAAACCAGTGGCGCCAGCTGCGGGTGGGCAGGATGGGCGCCTGCCCACCCAGAAATTAACAGAGGGGTGCCAAAAGGCGCCAAAATGGGCGCCTGGTCACCACAAGCGCAAATTTTGTGTGTGTGTTACGTTAAAAATAAAAATAAGAAACGAAGACGAGATTTTGCCACTCTTTGGTTTTACCCACCCAGAAAATTGGCTTGCCTGACGCCTCTGGGCTAAACCTTGTCGAAAATGATTTGCCAAGCCAAAACTGTACGCCCCATCCATCAAAACTGTTTACCAAAGTTGGAAATGCTGCAAAGCATTCGACTGATAAAGATAATATGTCGTGAATTATAAAACAATTTAATTTCCAGCCATGCTTTATTTGTCGAGTTACCCCGCTTTCTCAGTGGCTGGTTATGGAATTAACAGTCCATTTACCTGTCGTCAATGCATTTGATTGGCTGTAGAACGACGAAACGGACCGTTAGCCTGTCGTCAAGGCATTTTATTGGCTGTAGAACGACGTAACGGACCGTTAACCTGTCGTCAAGGCATTTGATTTGCTGTAGAACGACGTAACTGACCGTTAACCTGTCGTCAAGGCATTTTATTGGCTGTAGAACGACGTAACGGACCGTTAACCTGTCGTCAAGGCATTTGATTTGCTGTAGAACCACGTAACGGACCGTTAACCTTTCTGCAAAGCATTTGATTGACTGTAGAACGACGTAACGGACCGTTAACCTGTCGCCAAGGCATTTGATTGGCTGTAGAACCACGTATCGGACCGTTAACCTGTCGTCAAGGCATTCGATTGGCTGTAGAACGACGTAACGGACCGTTAATACTTATACCAGTCACTGACCAATCGAGATCGTACTAGAACTTGTTCATCGACTTGATGAGCGTTCCTTTCAGGCGATCGTCGAGCGCACATTGTTCGTCGGCACTTTGAAAGCCGCCATCGACTTTCCTTGGTAATATCACCACGTAGTAATATCAATAACTCTGTTCTTAGTATAGTGCATACAAGTAGTATTTATTACTTGACCTGGAGGTGAGTACAATAGCAGGATCAGCTTATATAGATGAAGTAGGTATTCTTCTCGTGACGGCTCGCTCCCAAGTGATCGAGGCTCTCGCTCAGCCTTTCAGCCGGTGAGTATCTAGGCAACCTGCCTAGCACGTCAGTGTTGCTACAGTTTTCGCTCAAGTAAAACGTAGCTACTGTTGTACGCGTAAACGCAAGGAGCATCCAGAGCTGTCTGAAATACGTGCGATGTGAATGATCAAGATACTTTCGTGAGAGTGTTTTTCATATCAACTAGGGCTTCACAGACGCTATTTGTGTGGCGTTGTAGATGAGCGTAGCTGTTTTGAAAGGATATAAAGGTGAAGGCAGAAAGCCTTTGACAAAATGTCATTTTTGGACTACAGAAATCTTGATACAAAATGGATTCGATCTAATTTCGTATAGGTAATAACAGTAGAAGTTTATTTCAAAAAATCAAAGAAAAGTCATTAGAGATATGCTTTATTTCAGAATTCTCTTCAAAGTTTCGTAAAAAAATAATATTAACAACTTTTCGCAAACTTCAAAAAAAAATTAACATTTTCGTAAATTTTGATTGATTCCTGAATGCGTGTGTTGAAAAACGCAAGGTGGCCAAGTTGAGAACCGAGGATGGTCCCCTGGAAGTATCATCAACTTCGGCGCATGGTGTTTGGTCTGAAGAGGGCACAAAATATATTCTAGTTACTGTATTTGGGCGTATGTGAGGGGGAAGATTTCGCTCTGCTCATCAAATATTCGTCTACAGCTGTTGTGAAGTTTACCAAATGCCGTTGTCACCGCCTTCCAAACGCTGACGTGCGTCCTTGGATGCCAAGAGGCTGGGAGACGCGCGACCGAGAAGACATCTGTCGGCGGTATGAGACACTTCACGCTTCGTCGCGGCGCAGATTTAGCACTCAGATGGTTCATCTCATCGAACAACAGCTACGAAAGTAAAATCACCCTTGAAAGCTTTCGCCCTTGACAATGTAACTGTTATTATGTTATGAAACGTTGGGAAACCAGTGTGACTTTTATTTAGCATTCAAATCCCAGTTTGAAATAGTTGGAAAAAATGTGTTACTAGCAAGGTTGGTATCACTCGAACTAACCCAAGTAGCACAAAAACCGTTATCACGAACATTCGGTGGACGTCGAAAAGCTAACGGGGGACAACTTGCGTTCAACGTTCGGGTAGAACCAAATCGAATATTTGTAACCGTAGGAGGGGGTGGAGAGGGGGGGGGGTCAAAAAGAGCCATTCCGTTAAATGCGTGACATTCTACACATCCGATTCCTAAGTGTTATGGCGTTATGGTGTTATGGTGTTATGGTGTATGGTGCATGGGGTGCTTTGTAAATCTTGCTCCAGGTGATTTCCTCCAGTCATGAGCTTAAACCATGTGTGTTTTGCGCAATCTGTGGCCGCTTGGTGGCAGCACGTGCACTCCACGGCCCCCATGTGTTCAATAGCAACGTGACGCGATGATATGTTTTCGCGGCTTTTCCAGCGACTCTGGCGCGAAGTGTGTAATCGAACAGATGGCGTATCTATTTCAAACGGGCCGTGCTCGTACGCTACCAGTGGTGGCTGCGGTAAGTGGATTGCTTGTTACCAGTGGCGCTGAAAGATGCTGATTGGGTGCCTAAGTTTGGAACCTACGTTGGTGACCTACGTTGGGAACTTAAGTTGGGAACCTAAGCTGGGAACCTACGTTGGGAACCTAAGTTGGGAACCTAAGTTGGGAACCTAAGTTGGGGACCTACGTTGGGAACCTAAGTTGGGAACCTACGTTGGGAACCTAAGTTGGGAACCTATGTTGGGAACCTAAGTTGGGAACCGAAGTTGGGAACCGAAGTTGGGAACCGAAGTTGGGAACCGAAGTTTGGAACCGAAGCTGGGAACCGAAGTTGGGAACCTATAAGTTGGGAACCTAAGTTGGGAACTGAAGTTGGTGACGTACGTTGGGAACCTAAGTTGGAAACCTTAGCTGGGAACCTAAGTTGGAAACCTTAGTTGGGAACCTAAGCTAGGAATCGAACGAGAACTTATATTTGCTCTGATTTAGGCATCTTGGATAACGACTCCATGCAAGATTACGATATTGTGTTATCAATTTTTGCCGTTCGAAAGAACTTTTGGCGGTCAGTTATTTCAGTATTTTACCCTAACAACAAGTCCAAACAAAACTCCGCTCGTTTGGCGCTTTAATCCTCTAGCAAGAGAATTACATTGGCCCTGCAGCCGGCAGTCTGTCGTGCGCTTGAATGGTGGGTTGGTTTTGTAACACTGGGGCAAATTCACACTGCTCTCGTTGGTTACTCGAAGGGTGTAATAACACTCTGTTTAGTGAAGGCACTTCCCGCACTGTGCTGCGGCTAAAATTGGAAGTAGCGCTTGCAAGGCCACATGGAACTGTAACCACTTCTTATACCAGTTCTTTCGGGGTCATCATATTATCATTCGGAAATAATCAAACTATTACTTTCACCCCAAAAACACACCAATACACTGCCATTTTAAATACTGCCCCAGCAGTACACTATTAAATGGCTGACTAAAAAACAGTTCCAGAGTCAAAAACTTAAATAATAAATATAGGCACAAAATTCCAATGATTTTCTTTAATTTCCCAGGTATAAACGATCGGCTCTGGAGCTGAAGTTGCCAAAAGTTATGGCGAATTCGATTGGTAGCTCTAGAGTGCTCTTGGAGCACTCTGAGAAAAAGTTCCCTGTTCGATTGCTCAAACCAGAGCTCCAGAGTGGATTTTGAATGTTCGGTTAGTAGGGCTAATCGCTCTGAGAGCAAGATTTCTTGCTCCGAGCGCCCGTAGGCTACAGCTCGTCACCCTATGCGTAAATCGGGCACTGAGTACCATACTAGAAATAAATCCGAAATTTAATTCCGCATTGGGCTGAAATTGGTTCGCTGAACTCCTTGAAAAACGTGATTATTATTTACAATATTTTAAAATTGCCCTGAAATTTGAATACTATTTCCGTGTACAGCTGTCTGTGATTTATATTTTGTGATTCCATCAAAAGCCGGATTGGAGCTTTAGGGGCTACGGGTTCACATTTCAGTCGGCTACGCAGGGCCCAGCATGTAGGGTCATGTTTAGCGAGGGCACGGACGGGAATCGATTCCAATAACACGGTGATAACCAGCGCCACGAAGCCCCTGGAACGCCCTCGAATCGCGGAAGTCGTGTTCGCTGATGAAATTTTGTAATTCCGACTCATGGCAGTGTCATTTTGATCCAATTTCCAACCTCTAGGCTACATTTCATGTTGGGAAGATGAGCTTTGACCTTTGATCAAGTGACTACGTATGCAAGTAACGGGACGTGGGCGAAAACACTTGATTTATAGCGTGGAAACTCAGCGAACTCTGGACGACAAATCGGAATCGCGGCACAAACGGAACAACGTGAAACATGTGGTGCAACATGATAGAGTCACTTCAGCGCCGAATCAAACCTCAACATTCAATTCAAGGATAACGTAAGGTACTAATAACTGCACGATAACCTAACTAAACGTGGGATTCTTCCATGCGTTTAGCTTAAATTCGTAGCATCTAGATGTTTCGTTCATCTACTTGCTTCGCCCTCCGCCAAGCCCTTTTGTATAGGTTTATTACGATTAAAAATGCTTTATCGAAACTTTAAAAAAAAGCGATGTAAAATTTATAGGAATCAATTCTTCTATTTCAAACCGTTAAATTTGACCAAAATTAACCATGTAGGTCGAGCTGATTGTGTGATTTCGGGCAGATCATGGCAGAGAGAGAGAGAGAGAGAGAGAGGGAGAGAGAGAGAGAGAGAGAGAGAGAGAGAGAGAGAGAGTTTTTGTTTGTTTTTTCAACGATCCGTGTTTAGAGAGAGGGGGAGATAGAGAGAGAGTCACTCGATGGAGTCCAGGGACAAAAGACTGGATCAGCTGTGGACACTGCGAGTGGATCGTGATTCCAGCGGGGCTCACGTACGGGGTGTTTTCAGTTTCATGTCGCCGATATTATCGGCTATCGACTCTGCGACGAGCGCTCGGGCCAAAGCCAATGTAGTGAGAGGCGGCGTCGGGAGGCAGGGTACGCACTTTAGTCACGAAGTGTGTATGTGTTTAGGACGGCGCACGTTTGAAAGGGTTGTCGAATTTGATTCCTGTCACGGTCGAAGGAAACTGGAAAGGCATTCGACCCTGTTAGGTTACGATGTGAAATTTCAGTTTTGTTTTGTTTTTTTTGGTTTTATATATATATATATATATATATATATATATATATATATGAAGGTTAAGATTTTCACAGCAAAGGTTATGATCATAATAATTGTTTTTTGGATTAAACTGTGTCAAAGGTCTATTTATTCTCCCAACGTTTCGGGCGGATTGTCCGTCCATCTTCATGGGGTCAAAGCTTATTTTTTACAAAGGTCAAAAACTAAAAACAAAAAATAAAAGGTTTAGTTTTTGACCTTTGTAAAAAATAAGCTTTGACCCCATGAAGATGGACGGACAATCCGCCCGAAACGTTGGGAGAATAAATAGACCTTTGACACAGTTTAATCCAAAAAACAATTATTATGATCATATATATATATATATATATATATATATATATATATATATATATATATATATTTATTTATATTTATATATATATATATATATATATATTTATATTTATATATATATATATATATATATACATATATATATATATATATATATATATATATATATATATATATATATATATATATATATATATATATATATATATATATATATATATATATATATATATATATATGAATATTCATATTCATATATGAATATATATATGAATATTCTCGTAGCCACAAAGGGTTTTAGTCATTTTTTTCCCGGTTAATTCTACTGTGAAGTAATAAGTTTATTCTGTCGACGTTTCACTGAGCTCCGCTCAGCTTTTTCAAGACATTAATACAATAAGAAAAGATATTAATATATTATATATATATATATATATATATATATATATATATATATATATATATATATATATATATATATATATATATATATATATATATATATATATATATATATGAATATTCATATTCATATATGAATATATATATGAATATTCTCGTAGCCACAAAGGGTTTTAGTCATTTTTTTCCCGGTTAATTCTACTGTGAAGTAATAAGTTTATTCTGTCGACGTTTCACTGAGCTCCGCTCAGCTTTTTCAAGACATTAATACAATAAGAAAAGATATTAATATATTATATATATATATATATATATATATATATATATATATATATATATATATATATATATATATATATATATATATATATATATATATATATATATATATATATATATATATGAATATTCATATTCATATATGAATATATATATGAATATTCTCGTAGCCACAAAGGGTTTTAGTCATTTTTTTCCCGGTTAATTCTACTGTGAAGTAATAAGTTTATTCTGTCGACGTTTCACTGAGCTCCGCTCAGCTTTTTCAAGACATTAATACAATAAGAAAAGATATTAATATATTATATATATATATATATATATATATATATATATATATATATATATATATATATATATATATATATATATATATATATATATATGAATATTCATATTCATATATGAATATATATATGAATATTCTCGTAGCCACAAAGGGTTTTAGTCATTTTTTTCCCGGTTAATTCTACTGTGAAGTAATAAGTTTATTCTGTCGACGTTTCACTGAGCTCCGCTCAGCTTTTTCAAGACATTAATACAATAAGAAAAGATATTAATATATTATATATATATATATATATATATATATATATATATATATATATATATATATATATATATATATATATATATCATAAATTTTGTTAGGTCGCAAGCTTTTTTTGCGTTCAATATGTCATTGTGTCTGAAGCTCCGATTACCTTGCAATCTGAAGAAGAAGGTTACAGGATAGATTATTGCTTACAAAATTGATTGTCATATAGAACAATGGCTACGCTGGCAAAATTTGTTGCCCGTAGTTGAGAATACTCGTAATAGAGCGCGCTGGCTTCGCGTCGAGTGTTCCCGCCAAATGTGACTGAGAGAACCATGGTTAGAAATGAAAGCCAGAGCGAGGTAAACTGTTATAACAGGGTCATGTCTATCTGTGGTCAAATCTATATGTGGCCAAATGTATATGTGGCCAAATCAATAAATTCAACATGGGTATGGGATATCTGTATTAGCTATATAAAGGATATAAGGGAAAGTTTTAGCTAATGTTATGGTAAGTCTCAAAGTTTCAGTAAATTGTTTTTGTGATGGATAGTTTCACCGTTGCCTATCAAGATTTCCACACTAGACTATGGCTTACCATAAATATGATTAATTCCTAAGGCTTAGTTTGAAGCTGAATATAATGGTAAAACCTGAAAACCAGGTGGATATAGAAGGGAAACAATGAATTTGCCTCAAAATGGACAGTGAATTATGTCATCATCTAGACTGACACAACCCGTAATGCAATCTTACTTCCAAGGTGAAAAGCCAGTCTGCATTCTTTGTAATGGAGCAAATTAACCTCAATTCTCTGTAATAAAACGATAGCAACAACACAAATTACATGTCAAGGTAGCTGTCTTCACGTCGTCTTGCCAAAAGGAGCCCTAATTGATGGCGCTGCTTTAAGCTTCTGCGCGACATCCCGCCTCGCTCGCCCAGTTCATTATTTACACGTGACGGTCTCTCTTCCTTCTCTCTTTCTCTCCCTACAGTCTAGTTCCACAGATGGATTTACGCAGAAGGTACATGTCTGTGTTGATACTGTCTTGAATATTGTTTTGATATTGTCTTAGAATTCCAGTATTATCCTCACCTACAACACTTATCGAATGCCATGTCGTCTAAATTCGATCAGGGTTTGGTTCAGGTCTTGATTACAGTGCATACTTCATATGGAAACTTGTTCAGTTCCTTGCAACTAGGGCCTCAGGATAATTACGTCAACTATAAAACAGTGGTGTAGTCTACACTCTCAGAAAATTTGTGTCACTAGCGGCATAAGATTACGTAAAGATTGTCTGAAACATGTGTCTCTCGCCTGTGAAGTCTTTACACACTTCCTGCGCTGTTATTGGTCACTTCAAATTTGGTGCGAGCTCGCAAGGAATGATCCTAACCTCGAATTCGCGAGTATTTTGTAATTTGTGGAGCCATTTCTGGCTTTATGTCACAGTTAACTCGTGAGTTATTGCTATACAACTACTAATTACAATATATATGATCCATCTGTTTTACCGCAATAAGCAGCAAAAGGCGAAAATCAGCTTTGATCGATTGCAGGTGGTTAGCTGGAAATTTAATCGATCGGCCATATTTTATTTGCATCTTCGCGACATTTCAGCCTCACTAACACATGTTTTTTTCACCAAATCTAACTATCAGGAAAGTTTTGCATGAAAATCCCCGTGATACAAGCTGCTATACACAGGAAAACGAAGCTGACACACATATTTTTCTAGTGTGAGTGAATCGAAATGAGAGTGTAGGATATGACAACTAGATACGAGCCTAACAAACTTTGTGGTGAAGTTGACAGTTCTGTTGTGGTCCTAAAAGAAACCTTGGTCGCCGTTTCGTCGGCGTTGAAGATGGACACATTATTATGTTGCGTCCCGATAACCGGGCAGAAAACTATCAGCACTCCATATTTAATAATTGCAGCATAGATTTCACAGTTTTCCTTAAAAAAATATGTGACAATAATAGGCCAATAGTTTCTTTTGCATCAGTGTGGCTGAAATAGTTAGAAAATAGCAGGCAGTGCTGGCAGTGCCAAAACTAGTATGTACCTAATTGGTGAGTGGAAGCCATACGATTGCTAATTACTTTGGTACAACGACGGAAATACTCGAAAATGCACAGCTATTGGCACAGCTTTGTCGGCACTACTTTTGTTACATCCGTTTCACTCGCTCTGTCGACCATCGCTGTACAATTCTTATTCCAACGACTGTCTCCTGCTAGTACCTACCTAAAGCCCCGTTTACATTGGAGAATGTTTGGCATACGTCTGGTCCAGCAAATTTATGCCGTCAAAATTACATGGCTATATTTCATATTATATTGCTGTAAGTTGAATGTCATATTTATGTTGTAAATAATATACAAGTATAACATCAAAAATAGTGAATAAATTTTGTCAATACAACATTAATTATAGCAGTTATTTTGGCAGCATAAAACTTTTGTGGCAGACTTTTGTCAAAAATGCTCACATGTAAATGGGGCTTTAGTCACAACACTTTTTATCTATATATCTATCTCTATCTCCCTCGTAGCTGTTGCTCTGGATGATGAACCATCTGCGAAGTAGATCAGTGCTCTCCCGTAATGGCGCTCATGCGGTCGCCATCTGCGTCCCACAAGGGGATGATCACCGTCTAGCACTCGGTGTCTGGCGTCAGGCTGACTTGGGACGGGACTCGGCTTCCTGGAGCCGGCAGCAAGCTCTACCTACTGTCAGTAACAGCTGCTGTCAGCTGGCTGGGTTCAAACCACAGAGGACGTACTTCCAGTAATGTTGTGAGAGAACAACTCTGCGAGCGGTATGTATATATGGAGGTAACAGAGATGCATTTTAGCTGAGAGAAGTTGCTGAATGTTAAATAAACTAACGTACATTGATTACGAATAGCATATCAGTTTGATGTTCTTTTGTGGATTTGGGAGTTTTCACAGACATTTTTGGAGACATGTATTTGTTTAAAAGTCATTTAGCAAGGCGGGACTTTAGCCTATTGGACAAAAACTCCATAACAGAAACACCTCTTTGAAATATCAATCTCTTGGTATCATACACCTAAATACTCGTTGAAATTGTATTTTATTCGCAGAAACAAAAAGTTATACAGTGTGGAGTCTAGATATTTAGTCTTCATTATCTACAAGCTTTCAAAGCCTTATCATTATTTTCAACAACAATATTTTTTTAAAGTGGATTTTAATGAAGGTCAACTGTTTTCGCAGCTTGTCGTACTTTGTATCTGCGTAGTTTCTTTACCATAACGCTGTAAAAGCTAGACGCTTGTGAAGCTGAACGTCTAAAATTCCGAAAGACCGGCGTACGTGGTACGCATCTAGAGTGGAAGAACGATACTAAGACAGAAGAAATATGCACGCTCCTAGACGCAGCCCGCAGAGCAGACCGGAACCCGGCACCTCCACCATATCAAGCACCTGGGCCTTTTGTATACGCTGCATTCTCGGCTTCTTAAGATACCTTGCTGCTGTTTTTGAGCATTAAATGCAGCTTATTAATATGCAATAGGAAGGTGTGCAAAGTTTTGAAAAATAAGGTTAACAATATTCTGAAAGCAATTTTGGTAAGTTTTTGACATTATTTTTTGACATAAATTGAAATAGAAGTAAAAATGAATGGACAAATTTTTCAATTAGGTGGGAAAGTCTCATACTAAAAACACATATAGAAGGGTTACCCAGATATTCCACTCCCATACTAAAACAGCTACGCGGAAAGCCCGCAATAATAGTTTTGCCGGCAGTCAAGGTATAGAGCCACTGTTTGTTATTTCACCTGAAACCAGGTAACTGTAAGCACCTGTGGAACATTGGGTCCCTTGATAAAATTGACCTTGTGCCATGACCAGGGTAGCGATCATGTAACTTTTTTTCATTCGTTTTGGCTCGAAATCTCTCGATTTCAAATCACTGCCCATGTTAAACCATAGGCAGTGATATTGAAAACGAATCGCTTTGAAATCACATAGTTACATGATCGCTACCCTGGTAGATGATGGTAAAACAGGTTGGCAACGCACCCCAGCGATTGCCGGCCAAACTACACGCATCAAATTTTTGCCGTAGCCAAAGCTAGGTAAGGTATAATGTCTGAGTAACCATATGTATGTGCTAAACGGCTAGAAAAATAGTCGTGTAGAAATAATGAGCAGAGGGTGGGATACAAATAAAGTAAAGTAGTGCAGGCATTCCTTAATAGTAGGTAAGATCATTTTCTAAGTTTGTATCGGTGAGAGGAATGCCAGAATATGGCAGAAATCTCTCCCCTAACGTATTTGCACAGCCATTAAAAGCAATACAATGGACCATCACTGCCTAAGCTCCATCATGGGATGACGTGATGTGATCATAAACTTGACACTACATAACATGATTTGTGCATTTCTGTAGCACGACCGAGGAAGTGGCATCTGCGTGATGCTGCGAGTGTTCCAGGAAGCGCAGGGGTCGCCGGGCAACGAGGTCACGCATGCCGAGGGCGCACGTGCAGTGGTGAGGGGGGACGATGGCGTCGAGGGGGGAGGGGGCGTGGAGTTGCCATGGCGACGCGGTAAACGAGCGGAGGGGATATGGTGGCAAATCCACTTGCTTTTATTTTCGTGTGAAGTTCATTTGAGAAGAGCGTGAATCGGTAGCGATTATTTTCGTACTGGTGATGAAAAATATGATGGTGATATTGATATGCTATTTTGATAACTTCATTCAATGCGAGAGTGAACCGGTTCCAATTATTTCTGCACTGTTGCGATTTTATGTAGGTCCGTCTCTTTCATGTTGAGTTCAAAGCCAGATGTCATAAATGGCGTCATTTGCCGCACAAAAGTATGCTCTTCTAAGCATGTTTAAGTACGCGGAATTAAGTCTACTTCTACAGTGATAGGCGTTCCAATTATTGAAACTTTACAAATGTCCCTTCGCGCTTCATTCCAAATTCATTGACAATTAGGGTAGTTTGAGACATTTTTGAAGTCAGATGACATTTACGATGTCAGCGATTCCTTTGGGCTGGATTCTGAATTTCGTTTTGGGCCTATCAATGGATTCTTGGATATTTTTTAGCAGTGCTCTGTGCTCTCACGATTCAGCAGTGCTCTAATCATGCGGTTTGTAAACGCACCCTGTTGATTACTAGTATACGATTAGAAACATAAGCTTCGCAATTTGAACCTAGCGTCTTGTTCAGTCTTATTCTATACCATTAGGCATCAAGCTGTACAGAAGTACAGCTCTCTAGGACTTGGCTTGAAATTACTAAAATAATCTTTTTCTCATCGCTCTGATGTGGCTCGAATGTTATGAATTTAATGCACATAATATTGTAGTCATGTTAGCCTAGTCTTACCACAGCCTGGTGGACTCTGACGGATCGTACTCTATGACATGAGATCCCCAAAAAGTGGCAAATTTTAATAAATATAATTCTAGTCTAAATAGTAACTGAGCGGGAATTTGTAATTCTTAGTGAACGACTCCTAGACGCAGCCCGCAGAGCAGACACGGCTCCTCCACCAAGAAAGCAGGGAACTAAGCTTGATTAAAAATGATTTTCAAAATGAAATGAGTTTCGCAGCACTTCTTTCTTTTCTTTCGAATTGCCAAAAGAGCTGAACAAAATAACAGTGAAGTAGTTCTGATACCTGATTTTAAGCAAATTATTTGTGTTTTCTCTGATGATATTAATTTAGCTCTTTTTTACGCCATTATTACAATGACATTTGAATGTGTGAACGGTTTAAAATGTTTCATTCTTAAAAACGAGCCGTTAAGCTGGGTTTACACCTGGCAATGTCAGTGACACGTTGTCATCAACATTAGCTCTGGACCAATCAGAGACTCAGTGGAAGTCACGAACATGACGTCATGCACATCCAGAGTCTCTGATTGGTGGCAGAGTCAATGTTAATGAAATCGTGTGACCGACATTGCCAGCTGTTAACCCAGCCTTATGTTTCGGAATTTGCTGATCTTTGAACAAGACATTGATTGTCATGCTGTTGCCCGGGACATGGGTATCCACAAATAAAATGAATCTTAATAACTTAATTCGAATTCTGTATATACGTTATATAGAATTCCGTTACTTCGCAACATTTACACAATTAGAGATGCGCAAACTTTCGGCGCTTGCAAAAAGTACGCAGAACTTTTCTTTGGGGGTCTGAACGTTTTTCACAGTCGCAAAAGAAGCTCTTCGTGTTGTTCCGGCATCACTTCCGGATGTTTTTCTAGCGGAGAGTATGAGAACGAGAAGTGGGAAAAGAAACTGCGCCGCGGGCCACGTTTTAAGTGTCCAGTGCGTCGTTCGTGCACTTAACAATGTTGCCACTGGGGCAAGCGCCTCGGTGCGTTTTGCAAAGTTGTCGCGTAGGTGAACGCTGAAATATTCATCGGTTTCTCTGGAAACCGTTTCGCGCCCGGCTAGGCGAACTCAAATATGTATGACAAAACATATTTCATGGAACTCTGGTCTGGGATGCTCAGCGAAAATTCCTACCATGTTTGCACGAAACTTTACAAATAAGTTAATTTACATTGGAATAAAGAAAACTTTTTTACTTTGGAGTGGGGATATTTCCTTGGCCTTAGCGAATTTGTACCAAATAAATGTTTATTTCTAAATGTTTTGTAAATAACTAAGCACAGCCTCGAAACAAAACGAGGACTGGGGTAATTTCAGAGCCTTTTAAAGTGGCGCGGTCATATCAACCACCATGGAATATAAAGATTATTTACTTTCATAAAAATAAAAGACAAAAACATTGAAATAAAATGTAAATAAATGAAAAAATAATAATAAGACCAACAAGGTTGGTTCTTTGATTTTATTTGTATAAAAGAGGAAATTCTCTCCTATTAGATACATACTTTCGTAAATAACAATTGTTTATCTTCACAGTGAAATAAAATGCTGTTTTGACTACGGCAGTATGCCACACTTTTTACACAATCTCGAGACTAACATGCCTTAATCTTTTGATTAGCAAGATTGTATTTTCTTGCCAGCATTGTGCTTATTGAGATCTTTTCTTCCTTATTATCTGTTTTTATATAATCGTCACCTTGATAACTGGTGTAAATTGAGAGGAAAGTGGTGGAAAAAAGTTGTGGTTTTACAAATCCTATGTTAAAGTATAAGGAATTAGCCAAACTTAAACTGTGTATATCTCCGAAATTAGATCAGATACCTCACAAAATTTTTCGATATTCATTTAGATGTAACAACAATGAACTATTTTTGAAAGTTTCAAAAATCTGTAGGCAAGCGTCAGTTATGACTGCGACACTTTACGATTAAGAAAAATTTAGAAAGATTTATATTTTTGTTCCGATCATACCTGCTGCAAATTATCATCGACTGTAAAAAGTAATTTAAACGGGTCTTCCATGGTTCTGGAATATTTTCAGCAAATCTTTATATTAAAACATAAAAACTATGCATAGGTACAACTATATTTGCTAGACTTTCCTATTTCCTTGGCTCCTGGCTATTTTGTTGGGGCGATCACCATGTCACTAATGGTTGCCTGTAAAAAAAGATGTTCGTTTACCTAGAGATAACTCCCACCGTTATCTTAGTTCTCTATTTTATTCCCATTTTTTGCCATTTTTGGTTAATTTTGTTAGCTTTTCAAACTTAACATTCAAGAACAAAAGCTAACGCTCATCTCTCAACATAGATAAAATGTCAATAGTTTTGGCAAAGCCTAGGCTGACCTAAGTGTTGACATAATGATATGTATTGAACTATGCGTTTCTTATTTCCCTAGCTGTTACCTAAAATAAAATATCTCTACGCCCATTTTCAAATGTACGTGTCAAGTAAGAAAGTCCGCCATTTATCATCTTTAAAAATACTCTGTAATAACTTGGAAAATAAACTGCAGAATGTTTACAAGCGCTCCGCCATTTAATCTCGACAAGCTATCTAGAAGACCGTTGCTTAGTGCTAGGCGGGAGCGGCAATAAAAATGCAAACGAGCACGCTGCGCCTCTGCCGTCGGATGGGGTGAACTAGCGATCCAATATAATAATATATAGCCTGTCCAAGAAAAAGAGTCACCAAACAGCTTTCTGGACCATTAGTCAGTATAAAAACCTTAGGGTTAATTCACAGGAGGTATTTACACAAACTGTACATGCCTATGTTAAAATTGGCTACGCGAAATCCCTGCGTTTGAATTCTGGTTCCCCTCCCCTACACGATTATATATATATATATATATATATATATATATATATATATATATATATATATATATATATATATATATATATATATATATATATATATATATATATATATATATATATATATATATATATATATATATATATATATATATATATATATATATATATATATATATATATATATATATATATATATATATATATATATATATATATATATATATATATATATATATATATATATATATATATATATATATATATATATATATATATATATATATATATATATATATATATATATATATATATATATATATATATATATATATATATATATATATATATATATATATATATATATATATATATATATATATATATATATATATATATATATATATATATATATATATATATATATGTATATATATATATATATATATATTAAGCTGGCATACTGCTGACAATGATGCCAGTGACACGATGTCACCAACATCTGCCACCAATCAGCGACTTAGTGGCTGAGTCGCGAACATTACATCATGCACATCCAGAGTCTCTGATTGATTGGCCAATTTTGATGACATCATGACACTGACATTGCTAGTTGCATACCCAGATTGGTTAGTTCAGAGCCAATGTTGTAGGCATCGTGTCACTGACATTGCTAGCTGTAAACCCAACATTACCGTGGCAATAACGGCATGCTCTCTTACCATCGTGCTCCACATACCTAGACTCACTGGAGCGCGAGGACATTTCGCCTTCACGGCCGCTTGGACGTCGTGGCGATGATAAAATGGGCGTCGCGGCGCCGAGCGATGCTCGCTTGTCTATGAATATGAATGGCGACATCGGCCGTGTCATCACGCAGAGAGCGTCGCTATGGTAACGAATCAAACGGGGGGGGGGGGGGGGGCGGAGGGGTTGATTTCCATTTTACACTGCCTTCTATAGTGACATTTGAGACAAAACCATTTAGGAGGCCCCGGTTGTGAACCCGGATAAAAATTCAACTAAAAGAGTTTGATTGCTGGAAGAACAACGCGTTTATTTAATTGATACGCTGGTATACACCGTTCAGCGTTCAAGTAGAACAAATCCACGACATGCCAGATGTAATCACGGTGTCAGTTGAATGCTGTGACGAAGGTTATGTCGGAGTTACTGTTACTTCTTACTTGAGAGCTGAATTAAAAACTAGTTCGTTCTAAATATAGGTAAATTGTATTACATAACTTGCTAAATATGTTCCCTAGATTGTTAGTCTTCATGTTTTCCACTTTAAAGATGAAGTGGAAAAAGGCACGCCCGTCGAATGCAGTTAGAGCTGGCACGGCATACTAGTTGCCTATCCCGTACCGGAGCAGTGAGAGCTGGTACGGCATACTAGTTGCCTATCCCGTACCGGAGCAGTGAGAGCTGGCACGGCATACTAGTTACCTAATCCGTACCGGAGCAGTGAGAGCTGGTTATATCATAGTTGCCTATCCCGTACCGGAGCAGTGAGAGCTGGTTATAGCATAGTTGCCTATCCCGTACCGGAGCAGTGAGAGCTGGTTATATCATTGTTGCCTATCCCGTACCGGAGCAGTGAGAGCTGGTTATAGCATAGTTGCATATCCCGTACCGGAGCAGTGAGAGCTGGCACGGCATACTAGGTGCCTACCTATCCCGTACCGGAGCAGTGAGTGCTGTCACGGCATACTAGTTGCCTGTTCCGTACCGGAGCAGTGAGTGCTATCACGGCATACTAGTTGCCTATCCCGTACCGGAGCAGTGAGAGCTGGCACGGCATACTAGTTGCCTATCCCGTACCGGAGCAGTGAGAGCTGATTATAGCATAGTTGCCTATGCAGTATCTAGTGTCGGATCGAAAGTTTCGCCGCGCTTTCGCCTCCACGTCATCCTAGCTCCTCGTGCACGAGGAGCTGATTTCCGCTGGTCCGCCTCCAGGTCGCCCGTGGGTTCTGGCCGCAGGCCACCGGGGCCGGATCCTGAGGGAATAAATCTCTCCGCATGGGCGCTGGCATCGCGCCGAACCCGCGGGACCCTGGGCACACTAGTGGCGGATCTTGGGGGGATTCCACTGTTCCACTGGGTTTTAGTGAGTGGGAAGTGGTGTGGGCAGTGGGCATGGGCATCGAGTTCGATTGGCAGTGGGTGGGCAGTGGTGTGGGCAGTGGTGTGGGCAGTGGGTGGGAAGTGGGTGGGCACTCACCAAGCGTGTTCCTGTCGGTGCCGCCTGCCAGCAGCACTTGCAGGATGATGCCCGCCGACCGGCTCGCCAGCATGCGGCAATCGCCTGCAACATTTCGAACACGTCAGCACCAGAAAAGCACAAAATAGCACCAGCAACGAACCAAAACAGCACCAAAAAAGCACCAAAACACCCGCAGTTCACTACACGTGCGTAGCACGGGCCCATACTGCTAGTTATTATTAAATCCTCGGTATTAACTTCGATTTTCTGGCCGCCTGGTTGGCTTGGCAGGCTTGGCTGGCTTAAAATTCTTGCGACGGCTTATAAAACCCCTTCCCGTCACCCTTTAGATCTGAAATTTGGTACCAGCATTGATTTGTTGGCGGTGATAGCAAACATTGTTTTGAAATGTTATTCCCGTCCTTCATTTCGCTTCCCTCAATATCACACGAAAGATCTTACAAAGCAAATAAGGAAAATTTCAAATAATACGAAAAATACAACAATAACATATTGGGGGAACATTTTCCATAATTTTCCCAAAAATTTTTGGGAAAATTTTATTTTTAAATAATAGCTTCGCTTGCTCATCCAATAAGATTGCTAGATGTGTCCCTGACATCTGAATGATAATGCTAAAACTAACATCATCAATTGATTTTTAAATTTGGCTTTCGCTTTCAGTCAAATTAACTTAAATAAACTATAGTAATAACGTAGTGTATTCAGTGCTGAAGTTTGTAGCTAAACTTTGTGACCTAGATGAAAGGGGCGGCGTTCAAGGATGATGAACCGCGGGCGTTTTGGACCATTGCGCAGTGGAGTGAAGAAACGCCCGCGTTCGCAAGGGCATCGTGGCGGACACGCTTCTGCTGAAGTTTATAGTTATCAGCTTTGTAACCTAGCTAACTTGGACCACTGGACCATTGGACCACTGGACCACTGGACCATTGGACCACTGGATCATTGGACCACTGGACAATTGACCACTGGATCTGACCCTCAGTGCTTCGCAGAACGCCAAGATTGTGCGAACAGTGCCTTGAGACTTCGAACCCTTTCCCCTTTTTCTCATTTGTAGCAATTTCTAAAAGCATAAATATAATTTCCATTGCATATCTCCAAAAAAGCTAACGGTTATTGATGAGCATGGCGAGCAAAGCGAAATCTCCAATTTCACTACTGGTAAAAAATAGCACTTGTGTTTTTTTTTGTTTGTGTATTTTGAAATTGGTATATTTTGCAAAATACATCCGAATTTCAAATAGTTTTAAATCAACAGTGAATTCGTCATATTACATTATAATGCTTGTATTATTTTGTAAGTCATAAAGCTTACAAATATTTTACACTTTTTGACGGTTCACGTTTCTATGTAGCTTGGCGGAGTTATGGGCAGAGATATTATGGAGAGACGTGGTATATTATGTCTCATTTTGATACAGCTGTTTTAGGAGACTCAGATAGTTCATTGTCGTGTGGCAAATGCATAGAGAAACGCATTTTTTTAATTCAGTGTAGCGAGCTAAACGAGTGGAGCGTAATCTTCACTCGCCAACCGCAAAAACAAAGTTTGGGTTCTGGCCACACAGTTAAGAGTCAATCAATTTTACAATTGGCATATTACCATTTTTCTATCCGAACCAAGACTCTCAGCTCTCTTTCTTTGCAAAACCACGAAAATTTTGATACGAACCAAGATTTGGGTAATCTTTTATTGGATGAATGGATATTTCACTCATTGGCTGATGTTAACGACGTTCTGAGTTCACTTTTTTCCCGCTTCAAACAGCTACGCTCATCACCAACGCGCAACACAAATAGCGTTTGCGGAGGCACGATTCACTTTTGAAGGAATGGACGGGAGAACTGGTGTGGCGATGATCAGCAGAGCGAGTGGATCAGATAATGCAGAAGAGCCTGCATACCAAAATTGAATTCTTATCTGTGCCTACATACTTTAGCTTGTAGGTAAGTGTGGCCGACATTCAATGGCCTGGCTATTTCCCGGCAATATTGATATAGACATGGCCACCATCAGCGCTATCTTTGCTATGGGGACCTACGACCGATTTATACAACGAATGTACACATGTACAGATTACGCTTATTTCACGCTTTGGAGCCCTCAGGGCTGGGCCCGTTGGAGCCCGAAACGCTCTGAGAGGCCGAGAACGAGACGGATTCGCAATACACACTGCGCTTTGGAGCCCCCAGGGCTGGGCCCGCCGGAGCCAGAAACGCTCTGAGAGGCCGAGAACGAGACGGATTCGCAATACACACTGCGCTTTGGAGCCCTCAGAGCTGGGCCCGTCGGAGTCCGAAACGCTCTGAGAGGCCGAGAACGAGACGGATTCGCAATACACACTGCGCTTTGGAGCCCTCAGAGCTGGGCCCGTTGGAGCCCGAAACGCTCTGAGAGGCCGAGAACGAGACGGATTCGCAATACACACTGCGCTTTGGAGCCCCCAGGGCTGGGCCCGCCGGAGCCAGAAACGCTCTGAGAGGCCGAGAACGAGACGGATTCGCAATACACACTGCGCTTTGGAGCCCTCAGAGCTGGGCCCGTCGGAGTCCGAAACGCTCTGAGAGGCCGAGAACGAGACGGATTCGCAATACACACTGCGCTTTGGAGCCCCCAGGGCTGGGCCCGCCGGAGCCAGAAACGCTCTGAGAGGCCGAGAACGAGACGGATTCGCAATACACACTGCGCTTTGGAGCCCTCATGGCTGGGCCCGTCGGAGCCCGAAACGCTCTGAGAGGCCGTGAACGAGACGGATTCGCAATACACACTGCGCTATGGAGCCCTCATGGCTGGGCCAGTCGGAGCCCAAATCGCTCTGAGAGGCCGAGAACGAGACGGATTCGCAATACACACTGCGCTTTGGAGCCCTCAGGGCTGGGCCCGTTGGAGTCCGAAACGCTCTGAGAGGCCGAGAACGAGACGGATTCGCAATACACACTGCGCTTTGGAGCCCTCCGGGCTGGGCCAGTCGGAGCCCAAATCGCTCTGAGAGGCCGAGAACGAGACGGATTCGCAATACACACTGCGCTTTGGAACCCTCAGGGCTGGGCCAGTCGGAGCCCAAATCGCTCTGAGAGGCCGAGAACGAGACGGATTCGCAATACACACTGCGCTTTGGAGCCAGACGGACTAAACCCTAAGGGCTCGAGAACCGAGAGCGTAGCAAGCCATAAGTTTGCACTATCTTACATAGGTACATGTCTCCGTACAGCTCGAGGGGTTTCAGTCCTGGGATTTCCCTGCCCTGTCGTTGTCCACCCCTGGCCCCTGTAGTGCCCTGTAGCGATAGCGCGGTCAGTGTCCAAGTTAGACCAAGTTATCAAGAGAGCGGCCCAAGTTTGATTGCCTGTTGCTCCAGTTCATAGCTCGGTCAGGGCAAAGCTCGATCAGCAGATTGCGGTGCGTGGTCCTCAGGCCACGAGTCGGACCTCGGGGACAGAACAGCCCCCCCCCCCCCCCCCCCCCCGTCGGGAAATCAAGAGGGGTGGGGAGGGGTGGGGGTGGACCTTATTCTAGCCGCCGCTTTTCGTATAGGACTAATATCGAGATCACGTTCAATATCACGGATCAGTAATTGATTGATTGGGGGTGTTCAACGACGCAACGTTTTGACAACTGGCCCTGTGGCACTGGTTTGACGGCGACGGTCAATGATAGGGGGCTGATGGGGGTGAATGATGAACCTAATCTAAACTAGAAGTGATAGGTGAGTAACCCGGCGCCGGCATGGCTATTGGCTATACATTTTGAATCGCAAACAATTTGGCCTAAAGAAGAGAAAACACAAATGAGCGTATATAGTGAGCGAAGCGAGCGGAGTAAAAATAGAGTTTTTTAATGAAATTTTGATTGCTTCAAATGGAGTCAAGATCTTCAATTTCACTGGCCCCCGGCACCCCCCCCCCCCCCCCTCCCCACAAAACAAGCACTTGTTTCTGGTGTGTGTTTTGTGCGTGTGTGTGTGTGTGTGTGTGTTTGTTCACGCCTCACGATCCACTGGCCAAACCGATATTCCGATTTGGATAAAATTTGGAAAAGTTCTTCCCTAGGTTTTAACTTTGACTCTGTGCTCCTTTTTCAGCAAAATCGACTGGATAGTTTTTTAATTATTCTAAATTCTTAAAAAATTGATAATTTTCGAAAATTATTTACGCTTTACAGCCAAAAGTTATCATTTTTTTCACGAAACTTTACAGAGTTATGAAAGAGTGATGTAACCAAGCATTTCTGAAGTTTTCAGATCTCTACGACTTACCGTTATCTTGTGATTACTATATTTCCCATCGTTGTTTAGTAAATTTTGCGATTTTCAAGCAAATTTTATTAAAAATGGTTTAATTATAAAATTTCCTTGACTCCTTATTAAAGGCCCATCTACAACCAACATTGCACCAACAAAAGTTGTTCTGTTCAAAACAATGTCTTGCGTACTGCCTTGCAGCTAGCCAATCAAATCATGGCAAAAAACCATTAATATGCATATTATTATTGGGTTACATTTTGCTTAAGTCCACGATGCGTCTTCCGGCTGTCAAGTAAATCTCCCATTGCGAGAGCTTTTTCCGAGCGGAATTTAATTTAGTTGAGAAATGAAACAATTAACAACGGCGTCCATTATGCGATTCAATCGGATTTTGTTCCCAGGACCATTTGCTTTAGCACCTTTACCCATGGCGGTGGAATCCTTGTTCTGACATTTAAGTGATTTCATGATCGAAGAGCAAACGCCGCGACACTTTTATCACTTCGTTTATCTATAAGCAACTCACAATTTTTAGCGTTCTGCAAATAGATAATCGCGAGGAAGCACGCTACACAAGGAAACAATCCCGTAACTTGTCTTGAAACCATCCAATAATTTGCACGGAAACGTGTGCTACAAAACACGAACCTGTTTTTCTCAAACCCTTCCAGAAGTCTTGTTATCACGCTTTCGTCCAGTGCATTCTATATTATACAGTCGAGAAAGGGAGATAAAAATAAACTAAGTTTAAAAACACGGACGCGCCACCCCAGATAATATTTCCATCACTGCACATTGCTTTAGCGCCTCTACTTTGTTTTTGCGATCCGTCACTAGAGTGCAGCTGGGCAGCTCGGTGCTGCCGCGTGGCGGATGGCTTACAAAACACATGGTTCAGTTTCTCTTCCGCGCCATTTGAGATGAAAGCCAATAACGAATCGATCAGCGACGCAAAAACTGAAAGAGAATATATCGCACATATAGCTAAAAGCGGTGGTGCGATTTTATTTCGGGTGCATATGATTTACAATAACCATCGTTAGTGACTGATCTGTGGTGTTTAACGACGCAATGTTTTGACAACGAGTTCCTCAGTTTCGAATTAATTGCGTCGGTGAATTATAGCATGATGATGATGGAGGTTATACCGTCCATAGAAGAGTAAAGGAGAAACATGGTTCCGGTAATTGCTTCGATGGGACCATCAGCTTTAATGACGCTCGCGAAGGACGGTACAAGTCGAACTACAGAATTCCTCCACTCTGTGTCGGACTGACTACCCAAGGGCCCCAGTGGCGAGGAGGCCATCGGGGCCCCCATCGCCATGTTCTTAGTGGCGTAACTTCAAAGGCCCCACTCACTGAAAAAAATCCATCCTTTAAAAATGGGACATCGCCCCCGTGGTCGAAAACTGGGGGCCCCCGGGGTCAAATTAGCTCGGGGCCCCGGGCAGCAATCGCCGCCTAGCCGCCTTGGCCAGTCCGACACTGGCTCCACTAATCCATGTTGGCTATCGTGCTTGCCAAACAAGGTAGATGAAGATGTTGATTGCAGAATCCCATGATTGATCATGATTTTTATTTTATTTTTGCATGTATTGTTATTTGTCCCTTTGATCCGTGGACATAAGACAGGCAAAACAGTTTACAAATCAGAAACAACTACAATTTAAAGAAACAAACAAACAATTACATTGTAATGTTCTTACACACAAGATAAAACACGTCAGTTGAATAACAGTTAAATAATCAGTAACTGACACCTCGCAATGGAATGGTAAAGATGAAAGCCATTCTTGTCTTGCAGCTCTTTAAGGCAAGGGAAATACATTTTCTGGTCTGTTATTTAATTTTACTGGAGTTTGATCTCTTAGTAAGTTTATGTGAACATTGCCAGGGATTTCGAAATTATGCTTGCTGTCGAAGCATTAGAATGTTGCTAGTTGGCTGCTTGGGAAATGGCTGAGAGCAGAGACGTAGCGAGGTGGGGGGCCAAGGGGGGCAAGTTGATCCGGGCGCCGGCCTCGAAGGGGCGCCGACAAGAAGGAGAAAAGGGAAGAAAGAAAGGCGAAAAGAGAGAAAAAGGAAAGGAAAAATATAAAATTCAAGAGAAGTAAGTAACAATAATGCAGCTATAAATGACCTCTTGATCCTGCCGTCACTTGTCAAGTGGTGGTCTTGTTGTTGTCTTTGCGTTGATCGATGATTTGTGGCGCGTTTAGACCAAGGTGCTCACGGAACCGATTTCCCGCAGTTTAAGATAAAGTGAAGGTAAGTATAAACAGCAACAGAATGTTTTCTGCCCTAGAAAATAAGCACTGGTACTAATGATCATGTATTGCAAAACTGCTAGCACAAAGGTCTTCCTTGCGCCACTGGCACGTCGCTAAGGGCTTCGTGAACTTCGACCGTCGTTATTAATTCCCTGTTGGGCTGCCCGCCCTCTTGCACGCCTGCAGGATTATACACCTGCATTTGAAACCCATTTTCAAATGTCGCCGACGCCAGATAAAATTTGCCCTGACAGTTGAAACGCACATAGATTATCACCAAAAACAACCAATTTAACTATACTCTCTTTCTCGTGGGCTGCGTCCCCTAACACGCACCCCTTTCCCTTGTCTTATTTCTGCTTTTAGATATTTTAAAACTATATGGAAGAGTAGGGTCCAAAAGTCGACTGCTCTCACGGCCTCCTCAGTCGTTAAATGCGCCCCTGGAATTAACAAATCAAGAGAAATCTCCCCATTTAATATAGTGAAACCTAGCTCTTAATTGACAGCCAATAAAATAAAATCGGGTTAAGAAAGGGTAAAAAGATAACTTACTTAATCAGAAACCAACCCGATTAGATTGGCTGATTATATTTACCAGTTACCACCGAAGAATTTTCATAGAATTTCCGCCAATAAGTGGGGTGGGGGGGGGCGCAAATTTGTGGGTTTGCCCCAGGTGCCCATGACCCTTGGCACGCCTCTGACTGAGAGTGCATTTTTATTGGCGTCAAATTATTATCTTTGCCAACAAATCTACGTTGAGGGATAAGCGTAAATTTTAGTTTTTAGACGAAAAAACCCTGTTTTATACGCAGAGTTCCTGTTTTGTAACAAACAGCTGTTAAAAATATAAAAAAAAAATTTTGAGCAGAACATTCAACGCATTAACTTTTAACAGCTTCTTAGAATGTCTAAAACCAACAAATTATGTTTTAATCTAGCACAAAACAGCACAATTTTCCACTGTAGGTGTTCCTTGCTCGCCACTTCGCCTTGCTCGCCACTTCGCCTTGCTCGCCACTTCGCCTTGCTCGCCACTTCACCTTGCTCGCCACTTCACCTTGCTCGCCACTTCACCTTGCTCGCCACTTCGCCTTGCTCGCCACTTCACCTTGCTCGCCACTTCGCCTTGCTCGCCACTTCGCCTTCTTCGCCACTTCACTGAGCCAAAGCTTTGCTCGCTACACTCATCAAAATGAAGCTTAAGTTGTTACTATCCGTTTTCCTTCAATAATATCAAGTCAAATCCTGACTCTGTAAGCCACAAACTACCAAAGTCGACAAGGTCAACTTACCAGCGTCCCAAAGGACATAATAAGTTTGTAATATGATCCTCTTTGCGATGAGTCACCAAGCTAGCAAACATGAGGCAAACAATTTAGCATTGAAGTACTAACTAATTGGCCATTGCTGTTAATTACTTTGGAGTCTTCCATGCAATCATTATGTAGAAAATTACGTTTACGCTCATAAAATTTATGTATTTCTAGTTATATTACACACCATAGCCATAAAACTATGCTATCCAATTTCTGGCGCCTTAAACGACGTTCAGTGTTGGCTGTCGGTGAATGGAAGGCTGATGATGATAGCTCCGACTAGAAGGGAGCCAAGGATGGACCCGGTGTAGGTATCAGTACCATTCGCCAGGAGGTGAATATATACCAGTCACTCATTCAACTCTCGGCTTGGCGAAACTGTTGCTTAACTCCAATCCCTCCAACCTCTCTCCCTCTGAGAACTGGCCATTCGCATGGTGGTCACCCATCCAACATCCTACTCGGCGAAAGTGTTGCTTAACTCCAATCCATCCAACCTCTCTCCCTCTGAGAACTGGTCATGCGCATTATTTTATTGAGTATTTATTAGTAACGGGCAAAGCCCACCAGTACAAATTTAATACGTGTTTACAAAAATCTGAGTATAATATAACGTATGGTCTATACTATATACTAATTCTACGTTATGGGCTGTAGTATAGACTAGATGCTAATATAACATTCTACATGCACGAACATTTTACAATTATGTTACAATGTATTATTATTAATTTTTTTATTTTATTTTTGGGAATTTGAACTAACATGGCCTGCTACAAGAGAGCGTGAAAATAACAGTGTACTCTATTAGTATTATTTATTGCTAATCCATTAATATATTTTAGTATTTGGCTAATTGGTTATACTTACATATTAATATAGTAATACAATATTTGGGATATAACATTGAATAATAACTATAATGACAAATAATGTATTAATAATACATAGTGGTCACCCATCCAACATCCTACTTGGCGAAAGTGTTGCTTCACTCCAATCCCTCCATCCTCTCTCCCTAACGGAACAGAGCTGGCAATGATGCAAACCTAACGGTTACCCATCCAACGCCCAAACTCAACTAAATATTGATCAACTTCTAATTTATTTCAAGCTTCACGCGCTTCAAAACGAAACAAAAATAAACTCATCATTCAAACTCAAACACTTCACAGCACACAATTTGCACGCAGAATAGGAGCTAAACTTTGACCTTTCCACGCCAACACAATTTCTGTTTAACTTGTTGCCTCCTAACGTAAAAGGGGTCGGAAGGGGTAAAGGGGGGGGGGGGGTAGGAGTACACTGTTAATTAGATCGTCTTCAATTAGTGAAGATGACGCGTTTCCGAATCAATCTCGCCAAATCCCAAGGGGGGGGGGGGGAAAGGGGGGGGGGCGCAGTCACGCCATGACACTTGGGAAACATTCGGCTGATGCAGATTTATGAACGTGCACGTGCTGTAAATCATCTGCTCCACGAGACGTTCTCAAGATGTCTTGGCTAAAAGGACGCCTGCACCTACGTTTATTTCGAACCCTATTTAGTCCGACAATCATCTCGAACTTTGTTTATTATTTAGGAAGCCTTCTTCCGTAAGATCATTAGAATTTTAAGCCTATTTCTATGTTAAAAAACAATTGGCTCTTTCATTAACGCGCCTGTCACGGAGTGTCCAGCACAGAGGCGACGGCGAGTGTCCGCTCCTTTGCGGGGAGCGAAACAAGCACCCTTTCACGGAATGTCCAGCACAGAAGCGACGGCGAGTGTCCGCTCCTTTGCGGGGAGCGAAACAAGCACCCTGTCACGGAATGTCCAGCACAGAGGCGACTGCGAGTGTCCGCTCCTTTGCGGGGAGCGACAGTTTAGGCTCTTTAATGAACAGACCTTTCTGAATTCCTTATTGTAGAATGACCGGAAAGAATTCGACGTTGTCATTGGACAGATTTGGCGACATGAAATCGAATTGACGCTGCTGTTTAATTAGTAGTTTAAATTGGTATTTTGGTACTCATTTATTTAATTTGAAGAAAGATGATCTCGTTTTGCATAAAACCCAAAGCAGCCGAATGGCTCCTATTACTTCAAAGTTTACAATATGCTGTCGGCAATTTTCATTATTTTCCTTGGTGCCTCGGAAGATGGTATTGGATACCAATATTGGATTATTGGAGATTTCTAACCTTTAGAATTGTACCTAGTTTGTGTCTGTACTATGCTATGAAGTTTGCTTTCAAGTGTTTCTGACAAAATACGGTTTTATCGAGAAAACGCTACGAAGTTCCAATTCAATACGCCAATCCAATATTTTATGATAAGCCATTTGTAGCAATCCATCCATCAGTTTACAGACAATTCGATAAATTTTTAAACTACTTCGTCATGCGTTCAATCATCGTCATTCGCTCATCACTCAACCAGAAAACATCTGCAGGTTGAGTGACGAACCGCTAGGCAGAGATCGATGTTTATTCTCAACTGCACCGTTTCCATAGCAACAGTAAAATCGCCGTAGTAACCGCCAATAGAAAACCGATGCTGCAAGCTTAAACACCAAACAGTGATCTGCTTAATTTTACAAATGCAAACAATATTTTTAAGATTGATTCGTGAACCAATTAATGGGTTGATATTTTACTGAAATATTTTTTGTCACAACAAAATAGCCGTAATTTTAAATTAAGCATTAAGTTATGCAGTAACTTACGTTTTTCACGAAGTAGGAAGATAAACTAATCGTCGCTTTTTCTACACAGTGCGGCAACAAGCAGTCAACAGGTTCTATTCATAGGCAAAGTAGCAGATTTATAGCTTGCGTGACGGGCTATCTGTAAAACACGGTGTTCTAGATCAGATCGCTTGTTGACAGGCGGTGTGCGACCACCTCGCGGTGATCGAGATCAAACAAGCCGGGAAAACTGGGCGAAAATCGCGAGATACACGAACGGATTTAAACTGATATGATGATGCTAGTATGTCGCTAATAGCAGCTAGTTAGAAGTCACTAATGAAACGTGCTAATTGATCTGCTAAGATCCACTACTCCCGTTCACTGGCTGCGACGCCCGCCAATACTAAGAATGCTGTGTTACGGTAGCCATTTTAACGGAAAGCGCCTGGGAAAGCGTTTAGAAAGACAGCAACGCAGTAACACGGTGAACGACTCAACTGTTTGAAACTTTCGCGCTCCTTGGGGCCGGTAATGCAGTCGACTGTCATGGCAGCTATCGCCCGGTTGGAACTTGAAATGTCAGAATGATTTACTTTTTATATTCGATATTAGTGTATTTATTTAGCGTGTTTATTTATTTTCTTAATGTAAAAGATTATATTTATGAGTACTCGTGCGATGGGTACGATAAAATTGACAACGAGTATGATTACATTGTCGGTGAGTGACCTTTAACCTAAAATCATGTGATGTTCTCATGGCAATCTTTGCTGCATTATCATTTTGAACATTAAAAGATTTGATGACAACTTGAAATAACATTTGTTCCAGTTGGTGCGGGGTCCGCTGGTTCAGTTGTTGCCCTCCGATTGTCCGAAAACAGAAAGGAGAGGGTGCTTTTAATCGAGACGGGCCCGGACACTTCGTTTCCGTTGAACATTCCTGCAGTTGCCCCGTTGCTACAGGGCTCCGAATATGACTGGAAGTACAAGACTGAACCTCAAGAAAACGCGTGCTTAGCTCTTAATGATCACGTAAGATTTACTTAAATTCAGTGACATCGCGATAACTTGCATAATAATCGCCAGAATACGAGTGGTCTACCTATTGATTCAAAGACTGCATTTGACTAGAGAAAATTGAATTATAGTTGGAAGCAAGATAATGATATCAAACAAGTCTAGAAGTTTCAAGACTGGTAAAATTACCATTCCTGAACTTACGGTTGTGTGTTTACAGCAAAGTAACTGGCCCATGGGCAAGGTGGTTGGTGGTACGAGTGTTCTCAACAATTTGATCTACCTCCGCGGACATCGCTATGACTACGACAGTTGGGCAGCTGCTGGAAATCCCGGCTGGGGATACAACGAAGAGTCGCGGCACTACTTCCGGACCTCAGAGAATCAGCTGGGGGCGTACCGAAACGACAGTAAGTTAAATCTTTACTGAGATGTTTACCCAAGTAGGTAGTACTTACCTATGTATGCAGTAGGCAAAACAGCAGGCTTGTACTTGTAACTCTACTGTTGCTGAGTTGGGATTTTGATTGAATTCTGATTTAAAATATCATTAAAATGCCACCAAACGCTGAATGTTGTCCCCAGATCAAACAATTTACATGATTTCCACCTTGGTTTGTTAAATTGGTTCACATGAACCTTTTGGCATGCCAAGTTAGTATCTAGGTATATGAGCTCTTCTATTACCTTACCTTAGGAAGGCACAAGGCTAAGCAGTGCTTTTGAAGACAGGAACAGGGTGCTTGTCGGCACCAGGTCCACTCTCGGCTCCGTTCAAATCACAGCAGCTTCTGGGCCACCTATTGGCTCAATTTCGCAGAACTTGTATTTTGACGGCTGAAAATCAGACACTTATTTCTGAAATACAAATGAACACATTGTTTCCAAAATGCTTTAAAAGTTTTGTAAGAACAGAAACCTCATCTTAAGTGTCAAGTCAGAAAAGAGTGGGCTTCTGGCTGCGGCCTTAATTTTTCAACTTTCACAGTCTATCGGAAATATATTTGCAAAGAAAAATAGGCAAACTAAGAATTTTGAAGGATTACTTTTGGAAAATAGATCGATAGAGAGGAATAGTTAAGAAGAAAAAAATTTTTAAAAAATGTTTAAATCTCTATATGACCATAGATATATAAGGTTACCCAGATTTTCCGCTCCCATACTAAAGCAGCTACGCGAAAGCCCTCCGCCTGCCATAAAAGTTTCGACGGCTGTCAAGGGATGGAGCCACTGTTTGTTGTGTAACCAAGGAAACTGTAACCACCTGTGGAACATTGGGTCCCTTGATTATATTGACCTTGTGCCATGGCCTGGTGGATGATGGTAAAACAGGTTGCCAACGCACCCCAGCGGGAAACCATATTCTCTGCCTGAGTTTTTACTGCCTGAGTATTCTGTGCTTGAGTATTCTGTGCCTGGGAAATAACGCTCCCTGTATTCTCTGCCTGGGTTTTCAGCCTCGTATTCTGTGCCTGAGTATATTGCGCCTGGGTCCTGCCCCTCGCTTCGTTGGTCTTACGGGAGATTGAAGTCCGGAGGGTCCTCTTGGTAAGTTGGCGGGCGACGAGGCCGCTGTCGCCGGGAAAGTGGTCGGCGACCGGTGAACTTCAGATCACCGGTCGCCAGTGAAGTTTGCGCGCGGGCAAGGCTGCCCGGCCGCCAAGTTGTTAAGCGGCCGGACTTTGCAAGTGCAGCGAGTGATGGCGCGTAAGTATATATACTCAGGCACAAAATACGAGGCTGACAAAACCCAGGCAGAGAATACAGACGAGCGTGATGTCCCAGGCACAGAATACTCAAGCACAAAATACTCAGGCAGTAAAAACTCAGGCAGAGAAAGACGTCACCCCACCCCAGCGATTGCCGGCCAAACTACAAGCATCATATTTGTGCCCTAGCCGTAGCTAGGTACGGTAGAATATCTGGGTAACCTTACATCTGTGAAATGACTTAATCGAAAAGTCTCACATCCCACTCAAAGTTTGAAACTCGCAGGTTTGTACCACGGACAGCACGGCCTGATGCCCGTCAGCGACCTTGACTTCTCGACGCCGTTGGGCGCGGCGTTTGTTGCCGCGGGCGACGCGATCGGCCTCGGCGCCGGCGATCTGAACGGGCGCATCGACACCGGGTTCATGATGACACAGGTAACGGCCAATTCATCCTCTCGCTCACGAGCGCCTCACCTCACGAGCGCCTCACCTCACGAGCGCCTCACCTCACGAGCGCCTCACCTCGCGAGCGCCTCACCTCACGAGCGCCTCACCTCACGAGCGCCTCACCTCACGAGCGCCTCACCTCACGAGCGCCTCACCTCACGAGTGCCTCACCTCACGAGCGCCTCACCTCACGAGCGCCTCACCTCACGAGTGCCTCACCTCGCGAGCGCCTCACCTGAGCGTCTGAGCGTTCATCTTTCTTCCGACGTACGCAGCGACCGTGTTGACGACGTTCCCGTTTCTGCCGCCAGGTGAACACGTTCGAGGGATCGCGGTTCACGGCCGGCACGATCGTCACGCGGTTCACGGAACGCGATCTGCCCAACCTGCGTCTGCTGACGCGAGCCACAGTCGACAAGGTGAGCTCGAGTTAAGCAACATTGGACGTCGGATGGGTGACTGCCATGCGCGTGACCGGCTCTGTTCGGGCTTCAACCAAAATAATCCCGGAGTCGGCACCCAGATGCAAATTTTGCGCGGCTGGAATACGATATAACTTAGAAAATTGCTAAGATGCATGACTGCTTGTTCTAGGTCTTTTAGCTCTTATAATTAAAAAAACAATTCATAATCAGTTTTCAAAGCTAAATAAAGTCTCAACGATTCATCAAATACACTATAGTTACTTCCTCGTGAGTAAAACCTCGATTGTCGTTGACAGAGTAAACAAACAACCAATTGTTTTTTAATTTAAACCTCCTACAATTATAATGAACCTGTCAAAGTATGCTTCCTAAACAATGATTTGATTTCTAGAACCACTAAACAACTTGTACAATAATATTTGAAAGTTCCATTCAAAACACAATTTGAATTAATACATTTCTTAGGCTCATGTCTACTACACATCCTTTCTTTAGCACTAGTTTTGAAAAAAACTATTTCAACCGGGATTTGAATGCTAAATAAAAGTCTCGCAGGCTTCCCGGAGGTTTCCCTGTTTCCCAGTCGAGCATCACCCTAGATAAAGTAACTTTTAAACATTATGAAACCTTCAGGAAACCAGTGAGACTTTGTTTAGCATTAAAATCCCAACTTGAAATTGTTTTTTCACTATATGAAATCGTTTATTTGATGATATGACTGGGACCCATTTCCTGGTAGCTAACTATAAGCCACATTCACTCGATCACGTCCAACCGCTTGTCTGTTTGTCCGCGACAGGTTGTGTTCCGCGAGCATCTGGAGGCGGACAGCGTGGTGATCCGCCGCCTGGGCCACCGCGTCCGCGTCCGCGCACGCAAGGCGATCGTGCTGTCCGCGGGCGTGATCGGCTCTCCTGCCATCCTCATGCGCTCGGGCATCGGGCCGGCCCAGCACCTGCAAGACATGCAGGTACGCAGACACGGTTTGCATGCTCCAAGCTGCTCCAAGCTGCACTCCCGTCATTTGTGCTCGAATGAGAGACTTCCACCACGGATAGAAGGGCTACCCAGATTCTCCACTCCTATACTAACAGCACAGATAGAAGGGCCATCCAGATTATTCACTCTCATACTAACAGCACAGATAGAAGGGCTACCCAGATTATCCACTCCAATACTAACAGCACAGATAGAAGGGCTCCCCAGATTACCCACTCCTATACTAGCAGCACAGATAGAAGGGCCATCCAGATTATCCACTCCTATGCTAGCAGCACAGATAGAAGGGCTACCCAGATTATCCACTCCTATACTAGCAGCACAGATAGAAGGGCTACCCAGATCATCCACTCCTATGCTAGCAGCACAGATAGAAGGGCTACCCAGATCATCCACTCCTATACTAACAGCACAGATAGAAGGGCTACCCAGATCATCCACTCCTATACTAACAGCACAGATAGAAGGGCTACCCAGATCATCCACTCCTATACTAACAGCACAGATAGAAGGGCTATCCAGATTATCCACTCCTATACTAACAGCACAGATAGAAGGGCTACCCAAATCATCCACTCCTATGCTAGCAGCACAGATAGAAGGGCTACCCAGATCATCCACTCCTATACTAACAGCACAGATAGAAGGGCTACCCAGATCATCCACTCCTGTGCTAGCAGCACAGATAGAAGGGCTACCCAGATCATCCACTCCTATACTAACAGCACAGATAGAAGGGCTACCCAGATCATCCACTCCTGTGCTAGCAGCACAGATAGAAGGGCTACCCAGATCATCCACTCCTATACTAACAGCACAGATAGAAGGGCCACCCAGATCATCCACTCCTATACTAACAGCACAGATAGAAGGGCTCCCCAGATTACCCACTCCTATACTAACAGCACAGATAGAAGGGCCACCCAGATCATCCACTCCTATGCTAACAGCACAGACAGAAGGGCTACCCAGATCATCCACTCCTATATTAACAGCACAGACAGAAGGGCTACCCAGATCATCCACTCCTATACTAACAGCACAGATAGAAGGGCTACGCAGATTCTCCACTCCTATACTAGCAGCACAGATAGAAGGGCTACCCAGATCATCCACTCCTATACTAACAGCACAGACAGAAGGGCTACCCAGATCATCCACTCCTATACTAACAGCACAGATAGAAGGGCTACGCAGATTCTCCACTCCTATACTAGCAGCACAGATAGAAGGGCTACCCAGATCATCCACTCCTATACTAACAGCACAGATAGAAGGGCTACCCAGATCATCCACTCCTATACTAACAGCACAGATAGAAGGGCCACCCAGATCATCCACTCCTATACTAACAGCACAGATAGAAGGGCTCCCCAGATTACCCACTCCTATACTAACAGCACAGATAGAAGGGCCACCCAGATCATCCACTCCTATGCTAACAGCACAGACAGAAGGGCTACCCAGATCATCCACTCCTATATTAACAGCACAGACAGAAGGGCTACCCAGATCATCCACTCCTATACTAACAGCACAGATAGAAGGGCTACGCAGATTCTCCACTCCTATACTAGCAGCACAGATAGAAGGGCTACCCAGATCATCCACTCCTATACTAACAGCACAGATAGAAGGGCTACCCAGATCATCCACTCCTGTGCTAGCAGCACAGATAGAAGGGCTACCCAGATCATCCACTCCTATACTAACAGCACAGACAGAAGGGCTACCCAGATCATCCACTCCTATACTAACAGCACAGATAGAAGGGCTACGCAGATTCTCCACTCCTATACTAGCAGCACAGATAGAAGGGCTACCCAGATCATCCACTCCTATACTAACAGCACAGATAGAAGGGCTACCCAGATCATCCACTCCTGTGCCAGCAGCACAGATAGAAGGGCTACCCAGATCATCCACTCCTATACTAACAGCACAGACAGAAGGGCTACCCAGATCATCCACTCCTATACTAACAGCACAGATAGAAGGGCTACCCAGATCATCGACTCCTATACTAACAGCACAGATAGAAGGGCTACCCAGATTGGAAGCCATCGCATGGCAGCCATCGACAGCACACATTGAATTTCTATCCGAGCACACAACCAGTGCCTTCTGGGTGGAAAGCAAGTGTTGTGACAAGGCATGGCAGCCATCGACAGCACACATTGGATTTATATCCGAGCACACAACCAGGGCCTTCTGGGTGGAAAGCAAGTGTTGTGACAAGGCATGGCAGCCATCGACAGCACACATTGGATTTCTATCCGAGCACACAACCAAGGCCTTCTGGGTGGAAAGCAAGTGTTCTGACAAGGCATGGCAGCCATCGACAGCACACATTGGATTTCAATCCGAGCACACAACCAGGGCCTTCTGGATGAATTTGTTTCCCATTGATTGCTCTTATGGAGCAAATGTTGCTAGGAGGCTGTGGAAATTGGCAGAGTCAAGAAAATACTTGGGTTGAATCGCGCTTAAGGTCAAAGCCACCTAGAGACATTTTTGCCAGTCAAACAAATCGAAACAAATCATTTAGAGGTCGCTGGAAAGTAGAAGGTTCCTTCATATGAAAATTAATACAAATTAATCAGTTTTCATAATCACAACCCATACAAAGTACCCAGATTTTCAATTAGCTTTTTTATAGATACTAATATTAATAAGTATCAAGAACACAGCAAATTTGGTTGTTCAACATCTTATTGCACAGGAAATATTAATTAGTCGGTAATTAATATTACGAGAGCAATGCCAATAAGATGTTACTCAACGAAACTTGCTGTCAAGATTTTAGAAACGGTCTGTGCCCTGTCTGCCGCAGCGCACGCCAATGGCCAAGGCCTGGTGGATGATGTTAAAACAGGTTGCCAACGCACCTCATCGATTGCCGGCGAAATTACTAGCATCAATTTTTTGCCGTAGCCATGGCTAGGTATGGTAGAATATCTGAGTAACAGCATTCTGGGACCACCCCCTTATGAACATGAATTTAAATTTTAATGGCGGGAAAACAAAACACTATTTCGGTTACAAATACAAAAAATACAACATGAATCTATTTCATAATTATGAGTTAAAATATCAATGAATAAATAGTTAAGAGATAAAAACATAAGCTTTGGTAATATTAGAAGGTATGAAGATGATGACAGGATTTCGGTTTTGTCAAATTAGCGCTTATTTAAGCTACAGTGACTACTAGCGCTCCCAGGGGAATGGTATCTTCTTAAATAAAACGAAGAGTCCGAGGAAAGGAAGTGAGCACTGCACACCACGCTCGTTTTCGTGGGAGTAAAGTTTTTTCGTGGGAGTGAAGTTGGGAAATTGAGGATTTTGCTCCACTTGCTACTCTCATCAACATCTCCAATGTCACAATTATAAAACCGATAACTCCCATGTAGATTCCGGTGCGCAAGGACCTCCCCGTGGGTGAGAACCTGCAGGACCACGTGACCACCGGCCTGGACCTTGTTTTGCTTGATCGACCGCTCAACTTCAACGTCTCGGTCATGCTCGACTGGCGGGCGGCCGCCAAGTACTATCTCAACGGCACCGGTGAGCCAGCCTTGGGTGGAGATTCGCCAACTTGAAAAAACTATTCCACACTGGTATTTGAATTATACACTGGTTTCACTGGGACCCCAGTGAGACTTTTATTTAGCATTCAAATCCAGTTTGAAATAGTTTTTTTTTCAAAACTATTGCTAAATGTAGGAAGTAGTAGACATGAGTCCAAGAAATTTGATTGTGCAATGAATTATGACGTGTCATCGCCCACATAGCACAAAATCGTGATTACGAACATTCTGTTGGAGGACGTAAACTGTAAAGCGAACGAGGAGAAATTGCGTACAACATTCAGAATCTATTCGAACATTTGGCAAATGCGAACTTTGAACGCAAGCTTAGCCCGGCTGTCAGCGTTGTGACCTCCACCCAACATTCGTAATTACGTTCGCAAAATGTTTTTGTGCCAGTTGGGTGGTATGAAGGGGCATTTCAATGTTATTTGGTCGAATGTGGCCCCTAGGTTGAATATGCCCAGGGGTTTTATCAAATTGTATCCAGTTCAAAATTGTCCTTCTTTAAAGCTAGTTGCAACTTTATGAAAACGCTGAAGTGAGCCTGCAACGATGAAATGTTAAGTGATTGATGTCCGCGCTAATTGCACCGACCTTGAAACGAAGTCCCGTCGCCCCGACCAGGTCCCTGGACGTTCCCGGGCTGCGAAGCGGTGGGCCTCGCGCGGTCTTCCTACTCCCGGGCAGGTATCGACCCGCCGGACATCGAGCTCATTGTGATGCCCGCCGGCCTCTCCAGCGACGGCGGCGGGCATCTGCGGCACACCGTAGGAGTTTCCAGCAAGGTACGTGACGTACCCACTCTCCATTTGGCCTGAAAAGGAGCCGAGGGTGGACCCGGTGCCGGCACTGAGGCCTGCTACCGTCCAACAGCACTGAGGGCCGGCCACCGCTTAGCCTTGTCCCTTTAACACACTGTGTTAGCTCTGTCCCTGTGGCACTGGTCTATACACCACTAATGATGGTCCGTCTATTGGCTGTCGGTGAATGACAGGCTGATGATGAAGCTGGCCTGGCCTGGAAAGGAGCCGAGGGGTGACCCGGTGTCGGCACTAAGGCCTGCTACCATTCAACGGCACCAAAGGCCGGCCACCGCTTAGCCTTGTCCCTTTGATACACTGTGTTGGCGCTGTCCCTGTGGCACTGGTCTATACACCACTCATGATGGTCTGTCCCTCTGACGTCACGGCGCTTCGGTCTGACTTGCTTGACGGGACGGGAGAACGGTAGACTGAAGTAGCCATGTTATTGCTGTGATTACCTGCTATATTTTTATTATTTAGTGTGCAATATAATATGATCTCAATTTTTTCAAATGATGAAACCAGGTGCTGTAAAATCCAGTAAATTGAGCAATCAATGAGTGCTGATAAAGACTGTAGTAGCTGATGTTCCATGTACTGATCTAATGGTGTGATATTTATGACTGAGCAATAATTTAATTGGATATGAATGGCAATTGGAATAGTAGGTTCTAGTTAAAATAAATCCAGTAAATTGAAGGTTATTATAATTTTTCTAGAGTGAAAATATCAACTTCAATACCTAAGCTGTACTCAATGCTCTTAAAATTATAAACATTACAACTGAAAGAATATGTCTTCCATTGGATTTTTTTTAGCGATGAGTGATGTTTCCTTTCCCTACGAGAGCGTGTTCACCGATGCATTTCAGTTTGCCGAATGCAACCCCGTATCTGTTTGGAGTAGAGAGAAGAACATATGAATTTCAGAAGACAAGCGATCAAATGTAGATTGAATGATAGGGATTTTAGAGATAAATGTACTTTACCTTACAACGCTTGGATTGGTGTTGGCTCCAGAGGCTCCTTGTTGCTTCCTAAAGTACAATTCTAGCAAGTCCTGGTTGAACTTGGCTGTCAGCACAAATGGAGCTCCTTTCCGCAGCATGAATTTTACCATAGCAGTAATTGATATCACTGAAAAGAGATAAAGATGGCTACTGAGCAATTCCAGGGAATTTAAATGTAACAGACAATAGAATCTATATGGTGCTAAGCATGATTACCTGTTATGAAAAGTCCATCTAGGGTCTCCTATCTTAGGAGCATTTTGTTGCGTTACTGTGTTGTAAAGTTTCCTGGCCGCTCTTTAACTTCTTTTTTCCATACTTCTAAATAGCCGAGGAATTCATCGTCAAGCCAGGTAAGCCTCTCATCCTCTTCGCTGGTATACGGGTCAACACTCGGACTTCTTGTGTGTATTCCTTCACGTAAAAGTCGTGTATTCAATAAATCAAAAAATTTATTGAACATTTCAATGAAAATTACGGTTTCACTTGGGTCTGCCGTAGGTAAGCAGTTTTTTCATGGCAACTGCTTTTGGAAAGAACTTGTGCTGCTAGTTTAACCCTCATCAATGAAGTTGGTGTTAAAAACAAGTGATCGTGGGTAATCCTGTACAAGGTTCTGAATGATGGATTCATATCCTCTCTAAAAGTTTGTATAACGTGGTACCATTTGATGTCTTTACAATTCTTCCACAAAAGCCGTGACTTTTTATGGAAACCACTGTTACCGTGTTAACCGCTGTTTGCAAAACTATTTCTGGCCGCCTTTAACAAGTGGGGTACATCACAAACAAAAAATAGTGGTCTATCACCTGCAGAGTATATATGTTTTTGGTAAACTTCTGGATTGAACCAGAGCAAAGCTTGTATTGTGATCTGTTTGCTGCTGCCCCATCCGAAACAATCGCTCGAATATTTTGTTCCTCCAAGTTCTCAATTGCTTGCCACACAATGGGGAAAAGTATAGATGCTTTCAATGTTTTTGTCGGAAAGTAGGCGTAGATGCTTTGCACAGATCCATGAGCCCCGATCCATGATGCCCCGATCCATGAGCTGCAAGACGTGCGTCGCTCACTGCTGATCTGTCTTCAGCGTTCCATTGGCTTCGGCTTCAATTGGTTGATAAGGTTATCCACATCGCTCAAATCTACAAAACCAACTAATTCCCTAGTAGCGGCTTTGTTGACCAGATCTTCCTGAATTTTGATTTCATCCAGCACCAATATCTTCATTTTTCTTCACTTTCTGAGTTCCTGACGCATCAACTTTCTTCACAATGGTTGCCAAAACATCAACGTTAAATCCGAACCCGACATATATTGGGTTAGAGTTTGCAGTGAATACATTCTTCTTTCTGATGGGAGGGTTATTACTTTTCGTAGTACCGAATAGGTCGATGCAGATTTGCTCTTTAAACATAGGCATATTTACTCTTCAAATATAGGCATCAACGGGCCGGTACCAACGATGCCCTTTCGATTTTGCTTTGGCCGCTTTAATTTGTTCACTGAAGAATATCTTTGCCAAATCTGAGCTTTTTGTCTTATTCCCATCATTGCCAAGAAAGTTTAAGAAGTCGTTGTTATCGTCGTTTGTTACACTGGTACCACGTTTGATCAGTTTCTGAAGCTTCAAGCTGAACCGCATGTTTTTATGCTTCTTGCATGCTAATCTTATCATTGATTTACACAATTTCGATAGAGCTTCTTATCATGTCAGGTTGAAAATCTTGCGAGTAACCAGTGTCGGCCTTTTACAAAACTTATACTTCAATATTGTCACAGTTTTCCGGCAATTTAAGCATACCTACCTTGTCAGCAGTTAGTATAGTGCAGTTTTTATATCAAACACTATCTGTAACAGGGTCAAATCTGTAATGAATCATTTTTGGTTGCCTTTTCTTAAGACTTTATCTATCAGGTGGATATATCAGTGCTTGCCTGACATGCATTCCAATTTTGAAACAAGTCCCTAAAGAAGGGTAAATAATCAATTTCTTTGCTCCACCTTCTTGAATGCTTCTTCCAAAAGATATTGTCATCACTAACTGGCATGCCACGAACAAAAATCTGAATTTCTGATTCACGATTAATTTCACAAGATCTCTCAACTAAATAATTTCTATAGACAGCAACAGTCAAAGATTCGTTGTCAAAAGTGACAGAGAGATTTTGATCAAACAATGCATGCCCCAAGGACTTCAAATGCAAAGATATATCTTCATATTGTTTACTACTCTTTCTGCCAAAAGATTGTTCATAATCATGGTCCATCCCAATGCGACATTCTTCAGTGGTTGTCGTTAGGTCTTCAATGCAAAGCACACCATCGCTGCAAAGGCTCGTCTCTGCGGCGGCATTTGTTTTCTCAACTGCATCGAGACTTGCAGTCAATCTTTGATTTTTCCTCGGAGTTGGCATGGGAGGCTCGCTTCTCTCCTTGGGTGCTGGTCTTGTTGGTCTTTGTATTGTATCATCCCCCTACAGACAGTTAAATGTAATAATAATATGTCGACAATGATGCCAGGAACTCAACAGACAAAATGGTAGACCTAATGCTGTAGTGGTAAATGGTAATAGTTTAATTTTAGGACCTATAGGCTAAGAATATAGGCTAAGAATGACATTAACGATGGGATTAAGAATTAATCGAGAAAAACTCACCGAAAATGCTGGATACGGGTCAGGATCTACAGATGTCGGGCCCAATCCGTTAACAAAGTGTTTTGAGCAAATAATTGATTCTTTATTGATATCGTACAGTTCTTTCAGTCGTGAGTCGGCGCGTTTGCAAAGATGAATCCACCTGAGGCACTTGCTGCATCGGGGACATTTCTTCGCATTGTGAATTTTTGTGTTGTCGACTATATATGCTAAGTACTCGTCACAAGGTTTTGGAAATGGCACGAAGGTAACACCATCCTGTCGATCAACCTTGTTCGAAGAGCACAGGCCATGCGAGCAATATAGTTTCCTTTTAGGCCTATTAACTCTTATCCTTTTTCTAGTTACTCCCGACATTATAGCTACATTCACCACTGTCTATACACATAAATTTTAATATTTCTTCGACGCAGTTCAAATCACACAAATTTATCACAATTTATGAATGGCAGTAAAAGGCAAAGAAAAACGTAAAGTCTTAAATTCTGACAGCTCGGTGAGATGGGCACAGAAAATGGCGGCCGCCGTGACAAGTAATTGGGTGCGTTTGATATGTCGAGCGGCCTCGGCGCGCTGCCTGTAAAGCGACTGCGTTTGGTAATATCGTCGCGCGCACTGCGCCGCGTTTGATAAGTCGCACAGTTGGCAGCGGTGGGGGCACTGAGCGCGCTCGACCGCACGATCTCAGATCTCGAGGGACCGAGCGCGCTCGACCGCACGATCTCAGATCTCGAGGGACCGAGCGCGCTCGCCCGCACGATCTCAGATCTCGAGGGACCGAGCGCGCTCGACCGCACGATCTCAGATCTCGAGGGACCGAGCGCGCTCGATGGTTTGCGCGCAAATTTTTAAATACGTGCCTGCGTTTTCACGTAAAACGAAATGAGAGACGCTAATAATTCACATGCAATGAGTGTACGGATATGGATATGTAAGGAATTGATTTATGAAGTAATATAGATATGCTAAGCACCAAGAAAATCTCCTGTTACAACAGTGTTGTTGTGAGGTTAAGATCCTATGGTCAGAAAATGTACTTTAAGATTGATCAGTATTACTTATTAGCAGTAGGTTAGTGAGTAGGCTGCACTTATCACAGATGGCTTCATCTTCTTTCGAAAAAAACAATTCCATGTCTGCTGAAGGAATGGCAAATAGAGATTCACAGCCAAAGCGCGCGCCATTTCTGACGTACGAAAGCGTTTGATAACTCTAGCGCGCGGCGAGCAATCTGTCAGGCGATCTGTCGCTCGGTCGCGCGATCGAGCGCACTCGTGATTGATGAGAGTAGCGAGCGAAGCGAGCGGAGCGAAATCTTTAATTTCACAACCCCCAAAAAAAAGTCACTTGTGTATGTTTTTTTTTGTGTATGTTTTTTTTTCTATGTGTGTTTGCGCGCGCTCTACAGATCAAACGCCTGAGCCGATTGAGATGAAAATTTCAGAGGACCTACCTTTGTTCTGAACATAGATCCTCCAAGTTTTTGGAAAAGATCGGTTTAGAAATTTTTTAATAAATCAATTTTTACGGAATATTTCGATTTTTTCAAAATTTTGAATCTCTGTAAATGTCAAAGTTCTTTACATATCTTCACCAAAACTTATAAACATGTCAACGTTATACATATTTATTATGGCTGAAAATCTGAGGTCGGTAGTACTTTCCGATTGGTTTTTATTCGCATTTTTGCAGTGTTTTTTCGTGATTTGGTGCCTGATTCAATAAGATACCGGATTCCTTCGTTTCCTTTGTTACCAGCAATGTTGATTTCAGTTCGGGCCAAGGCATAAATGTGACAGTTATCAGAAGTTAAGTCAATTTCGTTTATGGAAGTAACTGAAAGTAAATTCGCGTCAGAAATTTATCTCCAATCTAATAAGAACCCTCGGGCATAAGTTATGTATTACGTATGAACGGTATCATTACTCAATGAGTTCATAATCTGCATTTTTTCGCTATCTGACAGCTCGGAGAGAAACAAAGGAACGTTAGAATCCGATCTACATTTCCAAGTGATCAGAATTGTTGAGTAGGCAATGGTCAGACTTGGTGCTCCATGGTTTTCTTAGGCATTCTGCCTGCATAACTTTTTCATCAGCTATATATACAAAACCCGCTACCTACGCTCATCTTCAACGCAAAATTGCGTTCGCGAAGCCCTAGTTTAGTTATCAAACGCATCCATTGATTTGACTAGCCGTTCCCGTGTACCCTCCAACTCCATGGACACACTGTCAACGCCCAAGAGATAGCAGCACCGGCGCCCGAGTTTCGTTGTAAAAATTTGAACCGTGGCTGTGCACACACATTTTAGTTGTCAAATTGCTTTTTTATCTTGAGATTCTGAGTTATTTTTGTGAAATAGTTCAAGAGTTCTTAAGAAAGGGAAATAATAAATATCACAAATATACATGATCGATCCTCCATTTTTAGTGGTGTTGTTCAGTCTAGTTGATGTAGCAAGGTTGAGGTAGGTCCAGGTTTATTTAATTTTCCTATACTATTTTTAAGTAAATTAGGCGTGATTTATGTTCCCAAATTAGCTGGAGTTTGAACAGTTATTTTATTTGCAGTGCCGTTCACATTATTTGAGTACCTACGACCTACTTTGGCGTTTAAAACGGTGCTTGGACTGGAGGAAGGAGAGTCGCTGGTGAACCCCACTTCATTGCCGACTATTTTATTGCCAATCAAATGATAATGAAAGCACAGGTTATTGGAAGTCTTCTGCTGTGAAGAGTTCACTAGATATTTTCATGTAGGTACTCCCTATAGTTTCCAGATTTAATATCTAACAAGTTTAATTTAATCTTTTATCAGGCAGAAGCCAGCAACGGAAAGTTTTTGTGGGTTTATTTTACCTTCGCTGTTGCACTTATATGATTGTATGTATTTTCTGGTTGAATTGTGGTACTGTGTTACTGCACATGTTTGTTGCACATGGACATGAAGACAAGGTTTGTTAGCCAACTTCTGATCCTGTATTCCTGTCAAAATCTGTGGGAGGGAAATGAAATGAAACGAAATGTCGGAACGAAACGAACACAAAAACATAAAACGAAAAAATGAAATAAAAACGAAAACGAACCGACATGTCGGGAATCCAGTGAGACTTTTATTAAGCATAAAAATCCCATGTTGAAATAGTGTTTTTCATTTTTATAACTGATCAGTGTTCAGGACAGTTACACTTAAAGCACTGGAGAAATATGGCTTTATCACATCGTGATTAAAAACAATTACAGCTGGTGTTACTTTTTATGTAGCACGTATTTTATTCGTTCTGCGCGCGTGAGCACTCAATCAAAACCCGATCGCGTCGCATTTCAGCCGACGCAATCCAACGCGTGATTGCATCACGCAATCTACGCGGTCACTTCCATCGCCCTCTTCCTCTCGACCAATCGCCTCGCCGACTTGCACAGCGCGAGGAACAGCGTCCAGACGCGCGACATCTTCTCTCTGACCGCGGCAAACATCTGCACGATGCTCCGATGTCTCCCGTCTTGCAGATGCGCGCGCAGCTCCTTGAGGCTCTCGTCCGACTCAGACTCCAATATCCCCGCCAACTCCGTGTCGTTCTTGCCGATGGCTGCCAAATAGTTGACCAGGTTCTCGACTGTCATGCCCGAAAGGTCGTCGTCCGTGTCACCCTCGTCTTTACTTCGCAGCGTCGCGAATCCATTCCGAAAAGCCTTTTCCATTAACCGTGTGGTTTTCGACAAATAGCTTGAAAAGATGTGGGCTACGGCCTTCGGTAACTTCTTGATCAGAAGCATGACTTCGTCGGGTGCACTGTCGATCTCTTCTTCGGAGAGATATCCGTCGTGGTCTGTGTCTATCAGGCGCAAGAGGCCGTCTTGGTTGATGCGTAGTTGGTCGTCAATTTCTTGGAGCGATAGTAGGCCGTCGCCGTCAATGTCCAAAATTCTGATGAGGTTCGCTCCTGTGAAGTGCATGGCGTCGTCGAGCTCGTCGACGGATAGATAGCCATCGTCGTCCAGATCGAATCTGTGGGGATAAACATGGTGGTTAAGGTTATATCACAGAAATGTTTGTACCCAGATATTCTACAATACCTAGCTATGGCTACAACCAAAATTTGATGCTACTAATTTCGCTGGCAATCGCTGGGGTGCGTTGGCTACCTGTTTTAACATCAACTACAAGGCCATGGCACAAGGTCAATTATAATCAAGAGACCCAATGTTTCTCAGGTGGTTACAGTTACGACTTCATCTACCAGGCCATGACACAAGGTCAATTATAATCAAGGGACCCAACGTTCGTCAGGTGGTTGCAGTTACCTGATAAAGGTGACGTAACAACAAACAGTGGCTCCATCCCTTGACTGCTGGCGAAATTATTATTGCGGGCGGAGGGCTTTCACGTAACTCTTGTATGGGAGTGGAAGATCTGGGTAACGTTATTATATCTGTGGTTCCATAGTGCAGATTGTTGGTGATGATTGAATGGAGCTGTCTTTGAACTTTGAACCGGTATTTCAAAAAATGAAGATAGAGCATTTGTTGCCAAGAGTGATGAATCGATCTGATCGGCCAAATGTGTGGCAACAAAGAAGCTATCCTGTTTCTAGTATCCAGTATCCAGGTACGCTAGTATGCAGGTCTCAAGTACGAGGTAAATTCTATGCGGGAAGCGGTGCGAGTTCATCGTTCAATGAAACAGCTCAAATTTTGCAGGTAGTTTTGGTCTATTTACACTATTTTAACTGGGAGGAAACCTATTGATTCTCTGGCTCTTTGTTTACGTTTTCTAATTGCAGTTTCGACCGTTTTAAATATGGCTAGGCGCTTAGAGACACGATTTGACAGAACTAATAGATAGATGTTTCCGAGTCCAGCTGAATTGCATGTCAAATCTGCTTTCGCGGTTTGATTCGGCACTCAAGTTACAGTTTTGATGTTGAAAGCTTTTCCTTGTTTTTTTTCCCTGGACACGGAGTGGGATCAAAGCCTCCCGCGGGGGCAGGGGAATCAATGTAAGTGTCCCGCACCTGGCCACGTGCTCCTCCGTGGCGGTGATCCCGAAGGTGGACAAGTAGTCGATCACCTCATCCATCGAGAGTCTGCCGTCGTCGTCCTTGTCGGCGACCAGCACGATGTCTTCGCCCAGCAGCAGACGCAGCGACATGCTCACTCCCAGGCCGGCCACTGGAATGTGTGTCCCGGACACCGTAACATAATGCCAAGAATACAGTGTTGCCCTTAAAAGAAGTCAAAATTGTCCGGAGGTGTCCCTTAAAGTATTCCCACTGTAGATAGACGAATCGAAAGTGGCCGATTAAATATGTTGATGGAAAAAAATACCTATGGTACTGGTACACAAACCTACAACGTACAAGTACGATTTGAGCCAGGAGAAAATAAATCCCAAAATAATTTCTCATTTTCAAAAGAATTTCGGTAAATCTACTGAAAAAGGACAGCAGAAATACGATGTTTGAAACTGGCCGTTAGAGCTTGAACCGACCACAGAACTATTGGCACAGCTATATTATTCTGGTGCTGACGAAATGCACTGCTTTTACGAATCATGCCATGCCTCATAGGAGGCTTACGAAAACCTGCCCAAAGCGCTCTAAGGTGCGTTTAATTGGACGGCCTGGCCGTTTATTTGGAGTGGCCTTGGCGGATTGGCCACGGCCTGGCCGCCTGGCCGTGGCCGCGATTGAGATTTGGCTACCAAATGCTGGCTGTCATGGCGGCGCTCTTGAAAATGGCGCAAATCACGCTGAATCGAGAGTACCACACCGTTCTCAGCGCAGATAATAGCAACCATCCGAAAAACTTGACCATTATCGATAGCCGAAGTAAGGGTTTTATTATATTTTGATTATTATGCTTGTATTTTGCAATTGCCGTTGCGGAAACAACAGTCAAACTTAAAATCGGGGGCCGACGTCAAACGCAGGCGTTTAGTTAGCTGTTAGTGGTGGCCAGCCTGGCCACGGCCAGGTTGGCTTCGAAAAAGTCAAATTAAACGCACCTCTAGTCGCCTCAAATATCGTTCGTAAACCCGCTAGGGCGCTCCACCTTCCGTTCGAATACATGCTCAGGGCGGCGACCCAGACAGCCAACTCGTGCCCCTGCTCTCGAGGCGGGTCGTTCGTAAACCCGCTAGGGCGCTCCACCTTCCGTTCGAATACATGCTCAGGGCGGCGACCCAGACAGCCAACTCGTGCCCCTGCTATGGTGGTGGGTCGTTCGTGAACCCGCTGGGGCGCTCCACCTTCCTTTCGAATACATGCTCAGGGCGGTGACCCAGACAGCCAACTCGTGCCCTGCTCTCGAGGTGGGTCGTTCGTAGACCCGCTAGGGCGCTTCACCTTCCTTTCGAATACATGCTCAGGGCGGTAACCGTGACAGTCAACTCGTGCCCCTGCTCTCGAGGTGGGTCGTTCGTAAACCCGCTAGGGCGCTCCACCTTCCGTTCGAATACATGCTCAGGGCGGCGACCCAGGCAGCCAACTCGTGCCCCTGCTATGGTGGTGGGTCGTTCGTGAACCCGCTGGGGCGCTCCACCTTCCTTTCGAATACATGCTCAGGGCGGTGACCCAGACAGCCAACTCGTGCCCTGCTCTCGAGGTGGGTCGTTCGTAAACCCGCTAGGGCGCTCCACCTTCTGTTCGAATACATGCTCATGGGCGGTGACCCAGACAGCCAACTCGTGCTCCTGCTCTCGAGGTGGGTCGTTCGTAGACCCGCTAGGGCGCTTCACCTTCCTTTCGAATACATGCTCAGGGCGGTAACCCTGACAGTCAACTCGTGCCCCTGCTCTCGTGGTGGGTCGTTCGTAAACCCGCTGGGGCGCTCCACCTTCCGTTCGAATACATGCTCAGGGCGGCGACCCAGGCAGCCAACTCGTGCCCCTGCTCTCGAGGCGGGTCGTTCGTAAACCCGCTAGGGCGCTCCACCTTCCGTTCGAATACATGCTCAGGGCGGCGACCCAGGCAGCCAACTCGTGCCCCTGCCCTCGAGGTGGGTCGTGAGTTCCTGCTAGCCGCGAATTGCATCACAGCTTCAAAGAATGGACGGGGTACGGTTAATTGATGAGCGTAGCGAGCGAAGCGAAATCTTCAATTTCATTACTGGTAAAAAAGGCACTTGTGTGTGTGTTTTTTTCTGTATGTGTGTTTGTGCGCGCTCTACAGGCCAAACTCCTGCGTCGATTGCTTCGCTCGCTTCGCTCGCTACGCTCATCAATAACTGTTATCTTTTTTGGAGATGTGCAATGGAAATTATTTTTTTGCTTTAAGAAATTGCTACAAATGGGAAAAAGGGGAAAAGCGTTCGAAGTCTCAAGGCACTGTTCGCACTATCATGGCGTTCTGCGAAGCACTGAGGGTCAGATCCAGTGGTCAATTGTCCAGTGGTTTAATAATCCAGTGGTCCAATGATCCAGTGGTCCAATGGTCCAGTGGTCCAATCCAAAGGCCATATCACAGCAATTCACTGATGCACTACAGACACATAACCATCAAAATCCCCTGTCGCGGGCGCAACTCCACTGCGCAGTGGTTCGAAGGCCCGGTTTCAGGTTTCAAATGGACGTTGCCCATTTTTAGCTAGGTTTAGCTAGGTCTCAGCTAGCTAGCATTTTTAAACTTCAGCAGAAACGTGTTCGCCACTGTGCCCTTGCGAACGCGGGCGTTTCTTCACTCCACTGCACAATGGTCCAAAACGCCCGCGGTTCATCATCCTTGAACGCCGCCCCTTTCATCTAGGTCACAAAGTTTAGCTACAAACTTCAGCACTGAATACACGATGTTATTACTAGTTTAATAATGGTAATTTCTCTGAAAGCGAAAGCCAAATTTAAAATTTATCATTCAATGCATTTAGTTCTAGCATTAGCTTACAGATCTCAGGGACACATCTAGCAATCTTATTGGATGAGCGAGCGAAGCTATTTAAAAAGATTACAATTTTCCCAAAAAGCTTTGGAAAAACTCGGGAAAATGTTCTCCCATACCTTAATGGCAACAAAGCTGGTGTGATGTTTCGATGGTTTTGAAGAGCAATATTCGAAATTGGGAAAATTTTGAAAAAATACGCAATTTTAAATAAATGTCCGTTTTTCCAAAATGTTCCAATTTTCGAATATTGCCTTTTTTTCTCATTTATAGTAGAAGGGTATGTGAGATTTTCTTGAAAAACGCAGGGGGTCTAGTTTGAGAACAAAAGTAGACACCCTGGAAATTTCCACGCAATCGACGCAGACCTTTGGTCTGTTGAGCGCGGCAATCACATATTTTAAAAAACGCTCACACACAAGTGCTTTTTTAACTGTAGTGAAATTGAATATTTCGCTTTGCTCGTGACGCTCATCAATAACCGTTAGCTTTTTTGGAGATATGCAAAGAAAATGCAAAGGTTCATGCTTGAACGGCGTTCAGCTATATGCTGAACGCCTAGCTTTCAGCTATAAGGTCACAAAGTGCAGCTACAAAGTTCAGCACAGAATACACTGCGTTATTACTAGTGTATTAATGTTTACTTGACTGAAAGCGAATGCCAAATTTAAAGTAATCAATTAATGAAGTTCGTTCTAGCATTAGCTTTCAGATCTCAGGGACACAATTAGCAATTTAATTGGATGAGCGAGCGAAGCTATTATTTAAAATGATAAAATTTTCCCAAAAAGTTTTGGGCAAATTCGGGAAAGTGTTCTCCCAATTTATTGTGATGTCTTTTTCATATTATTCAAAAGTATCCTTTCTTGCGTTGTAAGATCTTTTGTGTGATTTTAAGGGGACGGGAAATAAAGGACATGAATAACGTTTTCAATTAATGTTAACTGTTTTTTACTGTCACCGCCAGGCGCCAACAAATCCATGTAGGTACCTAATTTCAGTTTCTAAATGGTGACGGGAAGTGGGTTAAAATACCAGATATACAAGAAATACCAGATATAATGCATTAAGTAGCACCACTATTAACCCAAAATTGTTATAATTAAAACTGTAACTGGAACAGATTTTCATATACACCTTAAATCGAGACCAGAACCAGGGCTCACGTTCAAAATTCGAAAGACCAGGATCCGGTACCACTTTTTAAAAACCATTGAGACCGATACCTAAACCGGTGTCCCCAAATATATTAAACCCCGTGTCTTACCACCGCATGGTAAAATCGCCAGCATCGCCAAAATGGCCGCCGCCGCCGCAATAATGATCGCTTTGTCCATGGTCCAAATCTGTGTTCTCTTCACGGCTCAGCTTCCAACCTCGGTCTGGTCGCGACCAGCAGTGCGTCTGTTTCTGGCACCCATGGGCCTCTTGACCTCCGGCGTCAATTGTGCAACGCGACCTCGACATAAGCCACCTGTACGACCTTGCACAATGCCCCGAAGTACCGGGGCGACGGCGGCGTCTGGGACTGGCCATGACTGGCACTTTGACCAGTCCCGTGTTGCTCCATTTAGCCTGTTAATATGTTGAGACATCTGGCTTGTGAAAGTCTATCATATATGGAGGAGCAGCATTGCACGAAAAATAGTTATGCCGGTTACAGGGCGTGCTATTAATACTTAGTCATGGAAGAGAGAATTGTAAAGAGATCCGGTACCGGTAACAGCGAGTGATACAGATTGCTATCACGCTTGTATTTACTGGCAACCCTTGGCTGTATATTCTCATCTGAGCTTGTTGGTGAGATGGAATTCCGGAATACAATCATTGTGAATCTTGCGGAAAGAATGCCCCGCAATAAGTGCACATTGTAATCGAGTGTGCCAAAGTCTGTGGCGAAGTTTTTTGAAAACACTTGGCGTGCCACAAGGTAAACCCAGCGGACCGCACACGTCCGTTTCAACTTGCTAACGTCATCCAACGGTTTGGAAACCGGCGTGAGTCTTCGGTTTTGTGCGAAGCACGCAGCGCGTGCTGGGGAAATCACTCACGCTCACTTTTATTGGTCGTTTTGTGCGAACGAAATGTCAACTCATAGAAATTTTCTGACGAAATCTGCCCGAATGCTACTAAATTATTAATTCATATATTGAAATATCACAATACAGAGGGAACAGTGCACAGGCTATAGTGCCAGGCACAGCCGTCGCGGTTTTTCACACAACGAGGCGCCTGCGTCAAGTAACGAAGAATTTGTCAAAAAAATAATATAGATCGGCTGTAAGCCAGCATACCGGGCATACGTAGTGATGCCTGTAACTATTGACTTGGTACCTATGGAGCGTTCTCATCCCCTCGCCAAGGGGGCATTATTACCGCGTTGGCGCCTCGGGTAGCCGAGTCGGCCCCAGCGATTGCCCACCCCCTCTGCCCATAAAGGGTAGCCTGGCGTATTGTCCGCTGGCGAATTGTCCGTCGCCCATAATGATGCGGCTATTTAAACATTTAAACATTTAAAACCGGAATATGAACCGAAATGATCCACGATTGGTTGTATTACCCTGCCGTACCCAAACCTGGACCTGGCATTTCAATTATTTTGATTTCTTCGATGTGATTATCTGCGTCCATCATTCCAAACAAAAGTTTTGCCGTTGAAAAAAACGTAACATGATCCCTAGATAGTTGATAGGATCGGAAGATGTGTTTTTCGGCCTGTGGAATGGTAGCTTGAGATGATAGGGAATGATTAGAAAAAGTATATCTTTTGTGCGACATTTGTTGATCTACATTACAACTAACAACATTTCTGTCCGACCTTTGGTCTGGTGACATCACTGCAAGTAAACTGAGGCAACGAGTGTGCGTTTCAGCCAATGTGTGAGCCATTTTCACGACGATCCAGTCGCCGAGCGCTCGGACTGGAATCCATCTTATATTATAGTCATAAAAATTCAGCACCTCGTGACCGACAGTATCATCTTTGGCTTTAAACATTTCTTGTGATTCCTAGTCATCACACTTAAAGGAGCTCTCCGAATTGCTTTTAAAAGAACATATAGTGCACAGAATACCAATTAAGTAAACATACCGTTTGAATTTTTTGAAAAAAAAATTCGTAGGAATAATCGCACATTTTCGTTTTGGCGTGGCACCTCCTCGTGGCGTATCCTTGGGGAACGGCTAGCGCCAGCAGCATGCGCTCGGCCGCGCTACGCAGTGTCTAGTATTAGGCCGATAGCTTTCGCGGTCGGGTCGCTTGTCGATTTGGAGTGAAAATGGCAGGACCTCCATGTAGGTATATCGATCCGACGTTCTCTCAAACAGAAATCGCGGAAAATAATGTTAAACAAGCCGAAGAATGGAGACGAGGAGAGTTACTTGACAGAAAATACCTTGTGGTGTCTGTTTTGTTTAGCACATCATGTTTTTTGTAATTACATCGATATAGCTGTGCTCAGTAATGCACTCGCCTTCCTGGCTCAACGCTCGTATTTGAGATGGCTCTTTATACCAATGCGATGTAATGTCGCTGTCCATTGTGATGCAATTGCCACTGCGTAGCGCATGCTGCTGGCGCTAGCCACGCCACGCCAAAACGAAAATGTGCGATTATTCCTACGCAAAATGTTTTTTTTTCAAAAAATTTCAACGGGGTGTTTAATTAATTTGTATTATGTGCACTATACACTCTTTTAAAAGCAATTCGGAGAGCTCCTTTAATAACCATTTGAAATAACCAATAACCATGGTGAAAATCACAAAAACGTACTATCGAGGTTTGAGAGAGAAACGGAAGAAACGTTCTATTAAGTACCGACGTACAATGTCCACTTAAGTGTAAACTGTCAATTGAGTTTGTTAGTTCCAAGGTCACAGCCAATCAGCCCAGCGATTTTGTTACTTTTATTTTATGCCGTTATCGGTTCTGATGGATGAAACCCCTAAATTGCTGTCCATGTTAATTTTTCAATTTTGAAACCGTCAACGGCGAAATCCGAGTTTCGAAATCGCAGTGCAGATACATCTATTTTAATTTTTACTAACAGTTTGATCTTTAACAGGACATTCATATGCGTGCGCAGGGTCCCAGACAAGGTGGGCCAAACAGTAACCTTTGGGGGGGAGGGGGGGGGGGGGAAATGTTCATCCACAGAAATCAGGGGTCCTTTAAAGTATATTTTTTAATTAAGGCTTGTAATTCGAAACTTGGAATATGGCGGTTTCAATATCAAGCGTATTTCCAGGTGCCTACTAACGTTTTACATTCAAAGGGTGTGTAGGGGGGGGGGGGACATGGCTCAAGTTGAACTGGCACCGTGGAGCGGGTCCGGAGGACAGGGCTAACTGCAAAAGGGGGTCCGGGGGCTCAGACCCTGGGAAAAATTTGAGCAATGAAGGTTATTCCCAAGCAAGTCTATGCGTTTCAGAAAATGCATTAGGTGGGGCCCGGGGCTACGCCCGCCCTCCCCCCCCCCCCTGCGCACGCCTTTGTGGGCATCGAAATACCGGCCCTAAAGGTAATGTGTAAAAAGATAAGTGTTCATAACCCATGGTATCGAAGTTAGGACTAGTTTGGTATTATGTAGCTAGAACTTAGGTTATGTTTTACAAAATGTTTACACGCATCAGTCGAGCCTTTAGACAGCACGGGCTAGTGAAGAAATCCTGTTGTTCAAATTTTATTTTCACTCTGCCAGTGGACAGGACAGGTTTCCAGTGGCCAGTTTTAGTGGCCAGTTTTCTTTCGATAAGGCCAGTGGTCCTAGTTTGTGCTTTTTTATAGGCGTAGGCTTCTTTTCGCATAGGGTTAACCTTTACTCTTCAATCCACCGACGCCGTCAGCAAAGCACCATACGGCTAGTTGTCAAAACAGAATGTCGTTAAACACCACTTCTCACCAAGGAATCAACCTTGTGTCCAGAAAGGCTACGCTGAAATGCATTTGGCTCATTTCGAGGGAAAAGAAAATGCACCCGATGCGGAGTCGGAAATTATTAAACCTTAAAGAAGTTCTCCGCATTGCTTTTAAAAGAACAAATAGTGTACACAATACCAATTAATTAACCATCCAGTTTGAATTTATTGAAAAAAAAAATTGCGTATGAATAATCGGACATTTTCGTTTTGGCGTGGCACCTCCTCGTGACGTATGCTTGGGGAACGGTTAGCGCCAGCAGCATGCGCTCGGGCGCGCTACGCAGTGGCAATTGCATCTCAAAATCATGCTAAAATCACGCTAAAATTCGACGCTGCTAAGAAAATAGCAAGTTAACAAACCGTTAGATATTTAACATACCACTAAAAACCGGGTATTTCATACCGAAATATGAGTTATCATTCAGAATCCTGAAATCAGGATTGGTAGTAGTGGCGGAAGCATAGAACCAGGATTTGATCCATATATTCTCAATTACTTCGTTTGTTGATTGTCTCAATTTTCGCGGGGCTCCCTTCCCTCAAGTTTTTGCGTATAAATAATGTGGACCAAATTCCTAATTGCGCAAATGGAACGCTGCATGCTTCAATTTAACTGCTTGCAACGCAATTGTAGGTACTTGGTTCATTTATACATGCAACTTGCTAAAAAAAAAGTATGTCATTGGATCAATAAAACTGGATCTTGAACTGATTTCGTATCGTTTCTCTCAACAAACAATGACATCGTAAAACAACCATCGCTTTAGAACAACCAATGCCAGCTCGCGATTGCTGCAATCAAGACTCGCAATCTCACCATCAAACAAATACTGCCGCTCGTGGACATCTTCGCCGACCCGGATGTCGTAATCTCGGCGCAAAACAATGGCCAGTAATTAGACCGAGTGGTCGTGCCGTTCGCGGCCAAGTCACTGGTGGATACCGGCGGGACGACCTGAGCGACCGAAGCCAGCGCAGAAACAGGACGTGTGGTGACCCGATCGTGTTTGAGAAGCCATGACGACTTCGTGCATCTTGGTGTCCGTGGCGGTGGCGATGCTGGCGATACTAGCGACAGGTGGGTACATCTGCCTAGCGATTTTGTTACTTTTACGTGATGCCTTCTGATGTTCTGATGGATGAAATCCCTATTGTTGTCCATTCTAATTTCTTAACTTTGTAACCGAGAACGGCGAAGTCAGAGTTACGACATCGCAGTGCTGCCCTGCAAATGCGTAGCTCGAAATTTGTCGTGCTCGGGTTCAAAGTTTAAAAAAGTATAAGGATTTCCATCAGGACCGGTAAAGGCATAACGTAAAAGTTACGAAATCGCTATAAGCATGGACGGAAAACGACACTAGGCTCCATTTCACGTTAAGAAGGCGCGTGGATATGCATCTTATACTCGAGGACCAACTTCTGCTAAATATTAGCCAAGAGTTTCAAAACTTACAACCCGTGACTTGTGTCGGACAAAATGTGATATGGTCAGTTTTGAAACCCTTAGCTCGTGTCTAACAGCAGTCGGCCCTCGAGGAAGATGCAAATCCCCTCTACTTCTTAACGTGAAATGGACTTTAGATCAAAATAAAAACTTTACTTGTGGTCCTAAAAAGACAGTGGTCGACGTTTCGTCGGCGTTGGCGGTGACATCTTCGGGACTGTCCTGTCTTCTGTCGTGAAGATGTCGGAGTTGGCGCCGACGAAACGTCGTCATAGGTCCTCTTTAGGACAGCCGTCAACTACACCACTCTCTGATCGTGGCTCTGAACCACTTCGGCATTCCAAACAAACCAAAATAACGTTCCATTTGAGAGGGAGAATTATCAGGTTATCGATAACAGTTCGCTTGGGCATCGGTTATCAAATTATTTTGGTCAAGTCTGCTATAATTTCCATTCTCTTGTCAGGCTCATGGAATCACCACCGAACCCTCGACCTAATTGGGCTGCGCGCAGGGAGGAAAGATTGACTCTTTGTGACGCAGTTTGACCTGAAAACCGCTTGCCATGGCGAACTTCAGCAGAATTCCACATGTCCTTTGACTGCCACAGCATGTTGCAGGCCAAGTTCGCTGGCATTTTGATTCCCATGTGACCCATAGTGAAGTTTCCATGCTGAAGTTTTACCGTGCCTTACTCCTCCTCGCAGCCAACAGCAAGCCGCTGCCAGACGATGCTGCCGAAACGCTCCCAAACCTCAGCGACCTCCTCCCGCCCGACGTGATCGGCCTCTGGGGCTCCCCGTTCGACAACTCGATGGCCACGCGCGCCGCGAACGCCGTCGTCGCCGTCGAGGGCTCGACGCCCCTTCGCAAATCACGCGGCTTGGAGTCGATGCTCGGCGAGAACGGGGGACGCTGGCGACGCGGTCTGGAGTCCATCATCAACGGCATGCAACGGGGCGCCGAACGACTGTCGCAGTTCTCGAAGTTGATCGAGGATTTGAATCTGTCCGACGAACAGATTGTCGGCATGTTGATAGACTTCGGGCTGCCGGCGTTGAAGTCGATACTGGGGCTTAACCAGGAGCAGCAGCAGCAGCCGCATATGTCCAATGGCCAATCGCAATATTATCAAAAGCGGTAACTGACGTTAACTATAGCTTGCAAGCGGCCTCTGGCTGCAGGGGTTTGATTCAAACGAGCATGATATGAGGACGGCTGTTTTATGATATACTCTGTTGTACAAGCGTTTCCCTGTATCATTATTGGCCAGCAGTTTTTATTGTACACCAATAAAAAGTTTTACTGTGTTTCCTCAAAGAAGAGGTATGCGATTTTGTTTCCTTCTTGGAGATCCTAAATCAAATGCAATTGCCGCACCTACCTGAAATTCACCATCTGCTCTCTCCCAGGTCAGACTAGCTTCATCATCAGTCTGTCATTCACCGACAGCCAATAGACCAGTGCCACAGGGACAGCGCCAACACAGTGCGCCAAAGGAACACGGCCCTTGGTGCTGTTGGACAAGAGCAGGCTGCGTGCCGACTCCGGGTTCATCATAGGCTCCCTTCCAGTCTAGACTACCGTCATTCGTTTAAGTGGACGTCGTGATTTATTGACTAAGCGATAATGTGTCCAAAATCGCAAAATGGTGAAGGTTTTCAAAACACCGGTGTAACTTTGTTACGAACATGACGACAACGATGATTCAAAGGAATTCACAGTGGACTGAATCCGATTGGCAGCTCTCAACATGCATTATCAAATGTTTTCACCCATGGTGTTGCTATATTAACAGACTTCTTCTTTTGATCGTGGTCCTGGTAGAGTTCACTTCAAATACTTGTCACCAAATATCAAAAATAAGGAATGTAAAAAGTTGATGAGATGTTGTTTTTCACACCAAACTCTAAAGCGATCGTATGATTTCAAGATTAACAAAGATTAACAAGATGCAGCCTCTGAACTATTGGTCAGAGCAGGCTCAATACCTAAACGATGACATAAATTTGCGACACGATGTCGCTTAATCGCGTGACGGCACTGCGCTGAGGCTGACTCATTGGCAGTTGGCACCATTGTTTGCCCAGTTAATCGCTCGTACCTGACGTGGTGTTGTTATTGATTGGAGATTGTTACATCATATTGTACAGTCATTGTTACACTTAACGTTCCGGAAATCTGCAGTACCCATACCAGTGACCCTACCAATAACTTTGTCGCCAAACGTCGTATAGGTAACGTTGCTCAACTAGACTAAACTCGAACGTTCAACCACATTCTACGTCGTCCTCTGACGAAACACCCCCTAAGCCGTGGAAAAAATGTGTCAACTCTGTTCAAAAACTGTTTTGGCTCAAGACGTCGACTAATTTAGGTACTATCTACGGGGATACAACTAAGCGGTTTTCAGTTTATTGCTGCGGCAACGCTCTTATAGGCGCTGTCCACGCTCTTTGGTGATCTTTGGCGATGTTGCTGTCTCCCACTTAATCTAGTTTCACAATCTCCCATACCGATGATTATTGACAAGCGTTTAGGGAGCGGGGCGAAATTTTCAACTTTAAGACCCAAAATAAGTATTTTGATTTTTTTTTTGTGTCTGTGCGTGCTGGTACGCGCTCTGCAGGCCAAAAGGCTGACCCGATTTTTATAGCAGAATATGCAGAGATCCTTGGCTAAGTTCCAACCTAGACCCTCTGCTATTTTCAGGGTAATCGCTTTTTCAATAGTTTTCCAGGCCATGAAATTTCTTTGCAGCTACGCTCATATCTGCCTTCATCGTCTCAATTTGCTTTGGCCAAGCCTTCTTTATTATTAGCTACAGTAACCATGCACCACCAGAGCCTCGCTAAACGTGCCGTGTCCATGCCTCTGTGCCCGCAGACTTGGCGCGAGTACTTCCGGCCCCACGTTGGGCGCCAAGTGGCCAGCATCCTGCCCGTGCTGCTGCACCCGGCGAGTCGCGGCACTGTGCGTCTGCGATCGCGACGCTACGACGACCCGCCGCTCATCGACCCGCGCTATCTTAGCGACGACCGCGACGTCGACGTGCTCGTGCAAGGTCAGTCCTCGTGGGGTCGCATTGCTACACCCTCGAAGATTTCGCGTAGAACCACCAATTTCTGGACCTGGATTCACGAAGTGGTGTTATCATAACCTCGGGGGTAAATTTGGTATTACCATGGTGATAACTACTAAAATGCACTAAACAATTAATCTGATGGGCTGAAAAAATATTTAACATTGATAATTTAGCCCCAAAAACTTACCCCGTTTCCTGAACCCAGGCCCTGGGGTGCGAATGTGGAACTTTGTTAAAAACCAGTCGTTTTCAATTTCACTGCCTATGGATTAACATCGACAGTGATTTGAAATCGACTGATTTCGATCCAAATCGAACGAATAAAAGTTACATGAGCTCACGCACACGTCCACGTGTGTTGATAACGTAACGTTAATACGATAACTTTGCGTGAACGTTACGTAATCGCTACGCTGCACTGCGATAACGGGGGAATTTTCTAAAAGTGCCTAAAATGGCACTTTTTGAAAATTTCCCCAGCTGCAAGTTTCAAAAAAACGACGAAAAAAAATAGTATCCGCCATTCAGCTGCAGCTCTTTCACAACACGTGTATTTTTTTTTCAACATTTTTGTAAATAATTTGTAGCCAGGGGACGTTCCGTTTGAATCTGAAATTTATGCGAAAATCGACCAAAACGACAACCGTTTACTTCTCTCTTAAGAGGACCATTGCTGGTGTCGTCACTTTGTCGGCCAACGCCGACTAAATGTTGGCACCAGCAATGGTCCTTTCCGTGGTCCAGATCCGTGAAGTTGTCCCAAGTTGTACCAAAATGTCCCAAGTGGCCCAAGGTAGTCCGAAGTTGCCTCATGTTGCCCCCAAATTGTCTCAAGTTGCCCCCAAGTTGTCCCATGTTGTCCTAAGTCGCCCCCAAATTGTCCCAAGTTGTCTCAAGTTGTCTCAAGTTGTCCAAAATTTTCCCAAGTTGTCCCAAAATGTCCCAAGTTGCCCAAAGCTGTCCCAAAGTTGCCCCCACGTTGTCCCAAATTGCCCCAAGTTGCCCCAAGTTATTATTAGTTTTAAGTTATTTATATGTTATATAGTTATAAATTATAAGTTATAATATAAGTTATATTGAGTCTTAGAATTAAATGCACGGACCATCTATTTCAAACTGGGATTTGAATGCTAAATCAAAAGTCTCACAGGTCTCCCGATGTTTCGTAACATATATGCTAGTTACTTCGTCAAGAGTGATAGCTCGACTGACGTTAAAAACGCGAACAAATTAACCAATATTGTATTTTAACCTAGGCTTCCTAAATTCTAATGATCCAGTCAAAGTCCAAAAATATTCAAAAATAATTAATTTTTACCACATTTTAAAACACCGTCAAAACTCCCAATCTCTGGACGTCTCCCGACAGGCATCGCGCTCGTCAAGCGCCTGCTGGCGACGCCCCAGCTCCGATCGCTGGGCGCGACGCTCAACGCCACGCCCTTCCCCGGCTGCGAGGCGCTGGCTTTCGACTCGCCCGGCTACTGGGCGTGCTACGTGCGCCACTTGACGCTGACTGCCTACCACCCGGGGGGCACCTGTCGCATGGGCCCCGCCCACGACGCGGCCGCCGTCGTCAGCGGCAAGCTCAGGTACTACGCAATTCGTTACGGTGAGGTGGTCACCTTGCCAACGAATGTCTACCACACAGTTGTTTACTGGCAAACTATTAGTGACAGCCCCACCAAAATAGCTCACCTCCGTATGTAAAATATAAAGACTTTCAAATTAATTAAAAGTAACTTTCCTGTTATGATTAGTTTGCCTAATTAACGTCTGTAACTAAGGAAATTTATGGTATTTAATGGTGTGACGTATCAAACGCCACCACCATACCGGACCATGTGGTCCGGTACATCTAGCCTCGGACTAGGGGTAGGGTCAGGTAGTCCGGCAACCCATAGCTCCGAGGGCGGGCAGTCTTCTACGGAAGCTCGAGCCAGGAGTCTTGCAAGCGAGCTCCACTCCTCCAAATATCAACGTATCACCGTGAAATAAACAGATTGTGCTTGTGCCTCAAAACCGTGATCGTCATATCTGACCTGTATTCACCTTTCCGACAGCCTTAGTCCCCCCTCAGGGTAGGGTTATCGCAATGGAAACTTCACAACCAATGGAAACCACGAAGTACTACCCGTGACTTGTTGCCAGGGTGCACGGCACGCACCGGCTGCACGTGATCGACGCGTCCGTGATGCCGACGCTGCCGTCGGGCAACGTCAACGCGGCGGTCGTGATGTTGGCCGAGCGCGGAGCGGCGCTCGTCCGGGAGCTGTGGGCCCGGCAACGGGGCCCGCTAGTCACCAGGCCCGAGACGTGCGCACAGGTGAGCAGGCCACTCCTTCCACCACCCTGCTCCGACCAGTGGCATTGTTTCCAATTTTAGTAGCTGTTGATGGAGAACTAAACGACATCTATCTATCGGTTTGGCCGATTTTTGCAGAGATTAGCCAAGGGAATTTTTAGTAACTTTTTAATAATACGTGAATCCTTTTCAAAATGTTACGTTAATATTTGTAGCAAGGAGACGGTCGGTTTTGATCATAAATCTGTGCGGAAATGGGCCAAACCTCAACCTCGTACGCGCTATCGTTTAGTTCCCCGGGCTAATTTGCCAAAAAGACTTTCACACCCAATTTTTCTTACGTTTCAAGCAGGGTTTGGAACCTTAACTCATTACGGTTCCGGTCCAACAAATTTGATCTCAAAGGGTTCGGGTTCCGGTTCCGGTTCCTGAGTCGTTTCGGTTCCTGCGGAACCGAAACTTGAAAAGGTTCCAAACGGTTCCAAAAGGTTCCAAATTTGTATGCACTCTAAAAAAAAAAAAAATCCCCTACGTACTTTCTTTGGTTCAGAGAGTGCTTTTTTGACACTATTTTGTCACTTCAAGATAAATTTCACAGTGATTGGGATTAAGATAAAGTACAATGCTATATTGCTGTGTTCTTGACATGTTTTGTAGATACATTCATCATTCATCATAATTACTATTTTCACAATACATTGTTGGTCAAGCACAAAATACTGATCTATTATATTACTCTAGGACCAACCATTTTTAAAGCAATGACTCTCTTTTAACATTCTGTTTCGGCCGTGTGTTAGAGTGATCAGAGAGATTGGTATCGTACGAGTAATTAACTAAAACCGATTTTGGGTAATTATTAATATCAAATCGGGAGTCATGCAGCTTCACTATGTATACAAAATCCACAAGATTTGCAAAATTATTTGTGGAGCGTTGCTTTGCTATACGTTTCTCACTCTCGCTAATGTTTTCAAATATTAATTATTCGGAATATACTTTTTCACACGACATTGCATAGCAGCTAATCCCTTCTCCATAATATCTCTGAATTCAGATTGCCAGCAGACACAGAAATCCAGATATTTCTGTCTATCAAGAAATACCGTCTTATTCTGACTTCTAAATGAAAAGCAAATTATACGAACGTAAATACAAAATATATCGCTCAAGTGTGGTGCTGGTTTCAGCTGAAATCACGCGTTATATATATATAAGCTTGGGAGATACAAACAGCCGGCGACTCACTCTAAGCCTGAAGAACATTTGCAAATACTTTTTTTTTCATATGAAATCAACAGAAATTTTGAAGTTTTAAAATAGTTATCACATCAAATCTTCAAAGAATAAATTTAGTGTGGCATAAAATTGGAAAAGTCGGCCAAGTTTGGAACCGAAAAGAACCTTTTGGAACCGAAACAGAACCGTAACCATTTATTTCGGTTCCGATTCCGGTTTCGGTTCTAACTATTTTCTGTGTAAGGGTTCCGGTTAAGGTTCCAGATTTCAAACGGTTCCAAACGGTTCTGGGTTCCGGTTCCGGTTCCAATCCCTGGTTTCAAGGCAACAACATTGAAGTTTTCATTTCAATACATCGGTAGGTATGCTGTAGACAAAAGGCGGGAAATTGGGTGCTCATGACCCTCTTTTTGAAAATTAGCCCCTGGAATGCAAAAACAAAAACCACTCGTAAAACTATTCTTGAGAAACAGTTGAATTCCTGATTATTCACTTATAAAATAAAGTTCGAACCAATATAAAATAAAGTTTGAACCAATAACAAACATTGAATGCAGTATCAGCTGGTTTTTATAAATAAAGTACCCAACTCTTTGGCTATATGTACTTGGCAGGAGTATTATTAAATAAATGTGCTAAATAAATGAACACATAAAGATGTGCTTGCTTTTATGTTTTAAGGCCATTCATTGATAGTTGTTGAGGTTAATTGAATTCAACTTTTTATGGATTTCCAAGAGATATTTCGAGGTTCTGAAAAATTCAATTGGTTGTCCAAAGTGTGAGGATTCCGTAGATATTTGTTTCGTTGCGATCGGATAACTGGTGTGGCCTGGAAAGTGTATACGGTAAGAGGTAAATTCTTAGCTGGAATTTACCCTTAAGTACATCTTTCAATATACCGGCCAAACATGGTCATTTGAAAACTCTTGTAAGTAATTAACGAGTGAATCTTGCAAAATGAAAATGGTTTAATTGTTTGTCCGAAGTGTGAAGATTCCGAAAATATAGGTATCGTCGCGATCCGACGAAAGGTGTGGCCTGGAAAGTGTATACCTACCTTACGAGGTGAAGGAAACGGCTCGACTTCAGAGCTCATTGAACAGACTTAACTGCCATCAAACAAATAGTGCAATGACTAGCAATTGCAACTGTGTTTCTTTCGACAGATCGACGTCTTCTTTCCGCGACGCCATGCCCATCTGTCACGGAACGCAGCAGAACTACGTAGCGTTGGCTGATGCTGGACGGCCCTTTGGTTTTTTGGACAGCCCTCGGGAGAAATGAGCAACTCGTCCACAATGCCTTTTAGTTTTGTGCCATCAACACTGTACCAAAAGTAGCCTTCAAGCCAAATGTGTTCAAGTTTAAATATAGGTAGATGTTTTTAATAAATCAATTGGAAATTAGCAAGATTTAAATGTATTCATTTGTTTAATCAATCTCCATCCTTAGATGAGACAAAAGGTACCTACATTTATTTTGAAAAAAAATAAAACATTTTGAACCAATACTAGGTATTATAGAAAGTAAATTAAATAAGTAAAATACGAAATACCTAGTGTTGATAGAACTCAAAAAAAATCTTTTGAATAAGAAAGTAAGAAAAATGCTGTTTATCTTAAGAATTGATGAGACTATCCTAAAAACAATGGTATATTGTCATTGATTAAGAATCTGATTTCAAGGAAAAAAATTACAGCCTATAACAAATAATCACAAAATTAAAATCAATCAACATTGAAAAACATCAAAACAAACTGCAGTGTGTATAAATTGCACATCCGTATCTTTCTCGGCTTGGAGTGTTATCTGGGACTGACGGCTCAAATTTTGCAAAACTAATAATGTAATACCAGCCTAGCGACTGTGTAACTTTCACGAGTTGCCGTTATCGGTTCTGATGGATAAAATTAAAATCCCTATTGTTGTCCATGTTAATTTTTTAACTTTGGAACAGAGAAGAGCAAAATCAGAGTTACGAAATCGCAGTGTAACTCCCCATTAAAAATGCAACGACCCGTAGCTAACCGAGCTCACTCCGGTTCGAAGTAGAGACTCAACGGCGCCGACGGACAAACGGACTTGGCGGCGACCAGACATCGGTCGCACTGCGGATCTCGCGCCCGGCACATCTGCTGGCCGAAGCCGACCAGCAGCTCGTTGATCTCCGGCCAGAGTTTCCGCGGCAACCACGACTCGAGCACGAGCCGCGTCCGGTCCGGATCGGAAGCCCACGACCAGCCGAGCCGGACGGCCACGCGGTGCACGAAGCTGCCGACGCCTGCAAGGACACAGGAGCGTCGTTGACACGTTCTTTTGGTTCCTTCGTTTACGTTTTTAATGTCAATGGAGCTATCAACCTTGAGAAAGGAACTGAACTTCATTTCACTTTAAGAAGGGAGTGGATTTGGATCTTTCTCGGACCTGCAACTGCTAGACACGAGGTAAGAGTTTGAAAGCTTTCAAGCCATGTCTTGGGTCGGACAAAAGACTCTACGAGTGGTTTTCGGACTTTCGACTCATTTCTAGCAGCAGTGGGTCTTTGAGGAAGCTGCAAGTCCACTTCCCTTCTTAACATGAAATGAAGTACAACATCTAGGTGTTTACAAACCGTCAGGAAAACTGTGGTACTTTAATTTCGAATTTAAAACTCGGCTTGAAATAATTTTTTTTCAGAACTAGCTAGTGCTACAGATAGGACAAGCAGAGTTGAGTCTAAGAAATGTTATTGTTGACATGTTATCACAGAGGATTTCACCAAGATATTCTGTCACACCCAGCATTGGATACCGTAAAGTTCCTCCTATCACTGCTCGGGTACATACATACGGGATAGGCAAATAGGCAACTAGTATGCCATCCCAGCTCCTACTGCATTCACGATGATGATTTATGTTCCAGTTTTTATGTTAAATATCTTTAAAGTAGATAAATATTAAAATAAACAAACATTGAACAAAACATTTTAAATTTAAGATTCTTTCCCAAGATTTTCAAAGTTTCAAAACTTCACCGCGTCCGCAACGTTTCAAAGCGTACGTACCGATGCCAGTCGTCTTGCCCCACACGACACTCATGCAGACGTGCGCCATCTTGGGGCCGACGCCGGGCAGCGCGAGCAGCCCCGCGACCGAGCGGGGGACGTCGTCGGCGTGCCGTTCGCGCAACAACGCCGTCGAGCGAATCACCTGGCGCGCCTTGGTCTGCAATCGGGCACACCGTGTTTGCATCGGTTCGTGACTGTCTTTGTCGTAGCCTTGGCACTTGATTGCAAGTCGCCAGCATTGGGAACGGAACACAGAATGATAGGACTTCAAGTTCTACTGCTTGCGTGCTGTCAAGAAGTTGTCGGTTTGTGGCTTGAGAACAGCGGTAGGTATGCAACCCATTTCTTCACCGGGCCTTATAAAGGTGATGTGTGACCTCAGGGGGCCGCTTGGGTAATCTGGCAGTGAACACGATTTGCAAGACAACGTGTTGTTTAACTTGTGGGTGTTAAAGCATTTTCGTAAGTTGGACTTGAAATGAGATTAAAATTGATATACGACTTACAACACAATGGGGTGTTTGTGGGTTCATTCCCCAAGAAAAATTTGTAATTGGATAATTTTTTGGTGCAAATCTTTACGTTTCAGGGAGATTTGACCTTAAAAATACCTTGGAAATATGTACCTACTTGTAAAGAAGGTTATGGAAATTTCAAATCAATATATTTTCCAATAAGAATTACAAGCTTAGTTGGCATTTGAAATATAATAATATATTTGGAGGCGGGCCCTAGGTTGAGTAGGTAGGTACTGCTGGTTTAGAAGTTAGGCAGGATTTTTAATTTCAAGGAAAAGTGAAATATGATTGATTGGAAATCTTTTGATATATCCGATTATGTGTGACCTTTTTTTGATATCACCCCGTGCCGAAGAGGGGAGCGCATCATGGCACAAAATATGCTTTCAAACCAAATTTTGCTTGTATACCTACTACAGGTTAAGGCTACACCTTTAAAATTAATACTAGAACAATAGTTGAGTAGGCATGTTGTAGTCTAAAGACAAACATACAAATTTGTTGTACCTAGGTACCTATCTGAAACACAATTATTTTTACACAGCCCTTTTTATTTTATTTGCCCCTAAATGCAAACACAAATACGTATTCATTTTGGTCTATGTCAATCGGCCATGAAAATAACCCAAGTAACACAAAAATCTTAATTACGAACGTTCAGTGGCGGTCATAAAGCGAACGGAGGAAAACTTCCGTTCAACGTTTGGGTAGAACCTAATCGAATGTCTGGGGAATGAGAACTTTGAACGAAAGCAATCTCTTGCTAGCAATAGAACCTCCACCAAATGTTATTAATTATGTTTGAGGAATGTTTTTGTACTGTTTGGGAAGACATCATTCATTTTTGAAGCTTTTGCCTGTCTTCTCCTGAAAACGAAGTTGCTCATTGTGATGCAAATGAAATTTTGCTGTTACCCTCCAGAAGGTGACGGGTGCAATGAGTTTCCCGACGGTCTCCTCGTCGGTGGCCAAGATCCGGTCGACGGTGAGACCGTGCTCACGGAGCCGAGTCATGGCCTCGTGGTTGATCGCGTCCCTCGTCTTGCTCGACAGCAGCAGCGACACAAACGTCTGGTACCGAGACACCTGCAGGAGAGGGTTGTTAGACCTAAGACCTTTAGAATAAATCTTGGAGTAACTAAGGCCGTGTCTGAATTGGCTGTTTCATGCGGTCTCGCGTACTCGTTCTTGACAAATGATGTGACAAGTCCCGTCCGAATTGCAAATCAACCGAGACCAAGACCGCATAGCAGAGCGAGTACGCGAGACTCCGACGATGCAGTCTCGCAGACTTGGTCTCGGTGACTTGCCTGTTATCAAATGGTGGTCGGAACCTTAATAATTTCAGGTAGCAGTAGTTATCTGTACGAATATGATACAAATTAAGTCACCAAGACCAATTAGGCAAGACCAAGACCAAATACTACGCAAGACCGGGACCAAACAAATTTAAACGCGTCCTAAGTAAACAAGTTGCGATACGTTAGGGAAACGTAAAGACTTTTCTTCATTTTTAATAAGTACCTATCGACCTATTTTAAGATAGTTTTTTTGATAAACCACAAATATATCTGTTGTGCTATGGCTACCTAGCTATGGCAACGGCAAACATTTTGTGCTAGTAGTTTGGCCGGCGATCGCTGGGGCGCATTGGCAACCTGTTTTAACATCATTTACCAAGCCATGGCACAAGGTCAGTATAATCTAGGGATCCAATGTACCACATGTGGTTACAGTTACCTTGGTTACACAACAAACAGTGGCTCCATCCCTTGACAGCCGGCAAAACTATTATTGCAGGCGGAGGGATTTCGCGTAGCTGCGTTAGTAGGTATGGGAGTGGAACATCTGGGTAGCCTTCTATCTGTGGCACTATCTTTAAGGCACTACCTATCAACCCATCTTTTTGTCAGTTATCAAAGTACTAACTATAGAACCTAGGGAAGTAAATTGTTAACCTTGTTGCTCATAGCTGGACAAACCGTCAAAATCCCCAGCAATAGGTAGAAATATGATGCTCAAAACTTTAATTTTATCTGCCTATTAGACAGTATGTCTACAGTAGTATGTCATGTAATGTTTACTTATTTAGGTAGCCTGAACCCACCCAACTTTAAACTTTAATTTTATCTGCCTATTAGACAGTATGTCTACAGTAGTATGTCATGTATGTTTACTTATTTAGGTAGCCTGAACCCACCCAACTTTTAAAAGAGGTAGGTAGGTTCTGGTACCTAATAGGTGCACCTCTGGACATTGAAATCCATGCAGTCAAGTTTTGGCTTCCTATGTCCTCTGAAAGGTTTGTCTGAAAAGTGCATAGGGCCGACCAGGAACCGCAACAAATTGGGTGAGCACATGGAAGCATGGGACGTCATGTTCATTGATCGATCGCAATCTAACTTTGACAAACCAGTTTACCTATTCTCAGTGCCTGCCTCGCAAAACTCGCAAATGTATTCTCTGCCAAGTTTTGTATCCAATCCCACACACCCACACTGGCCTACAACACAGTAATTTTATAGTAGGTAAGAAGAGAAAATAAAAAACTTGTCAAATTTGGCAAGATAATTGACATCCCTGAGATACCTACCTATATCTACATGCATTTTGCTAACTTTATACCTACCAACATTATACAGATTAATTTACCTGTGGATCTTCCCCTTTATCCATCCACTGGTGGGGCCCCATGATATCAATCGGTGCGTTCCGCTCTTGACGCATTTTATGGATGTTGGCCACCACTTCTTTCCAGTTTGGAGGCTCCCATTTTGTTCTGCCGTCAAAAGCTTCGTATTTGATCATCGGAGTCGGAGTAACAGACGATCTCAACATTTTCTTACTGTGGGAGTCGACTGTTCCCGTTTCATACTCAACTTTGACATGAATCCGTTTTGATCTGCGCACTGCCCCGGGTTTTTGTTCATTTTTCACTGTATTCAAACCCACTGTCGTTCGAGGATCCGATATCTCTCTATCCGAATTTGGCTCGAGCTTTATTTTATAGTTCAGACAGTCGTTCAGTAAAACATATGGATACCTCACATCATTCTCTTGTTCATTTTTCACCATATGCAAATTCACAATTGCATCATTGCTTGCCTTGATCTCTGAAATCTCTGGCTGCTTTGGCTCAAGTTTTATTTTGCGATTCTGACAGTCATTTAGCAAAACGTATGAATACGGTACATCAGTTTCATGTTCCTTTTTCACGGTATTAAGATTTACTGGCAGAGGGAAATCAAATTCATGTGAACAGTCTTCATGGGGTTGAGGATCTTGTTCAATCGGTTCAACTTTCACTCTAGCGAGATCAAACAGGCATTCTCCGGCAACTGCTACCACAGCTACACTCTCTCTTCCAATTAGCTTCTGCTGTTGTTTTGGACTCAATTCGTTTATCTCAGGTTTGACAATTTTATTTTCTTGTTTAATTTCTCTTTCAATAATTGCTGCAGATCTTGTAGTCCTTCGCGTACTTGCAACCAAAGATTTTGAAGCCATTTTAAAGGTTATGTAAATGTAAACAAAACATTCAGAATTTCGATTTCCGCTATCCGCACGACAGATAGCTTACAACTCTATTCGCACGTCTAAAACCGCAGTCAAAATTCTCAAAGACTACGCAAGAAGCGAAGCAAGAAGCAAGAACCTTCGACCATGGAGCAGTGATCGAAGCAAGAACTACACACCGAGTCACACAGCACCGTGACAAGAACAAAATCAAAACGCAAACTACAAATCAGAGATTTTTGTAAACGTTTTTTTTTCAAGAGTGAATATAAATCCATGCAAAAGGTCTGCTAAAGGGTGGTGTAGTGCTTGTGAGTGCCCTGTAAAATCATACTAGAAAGTAAACTAGTGTTCCCTTCAACGATGGTAAAATCATAGAGTCAAATCAATTAATTGGAGTCATACCGATGATATATATATATATATATATATATATATATATATATATATATATATATATATATATATATATATATATATATATATATATATATATATATATATATATATATATATTTTTTTTTTTTATTTTTTTTTTTTTTAAAGACTTTTGGATAAACTGTGGTGTTTTATTTTTCATTTTCCCAACGTTTCGACCAAATTGTTTGGTCTTTCTCAAGGGTCAATCAATGAACTACAAAAAACAAAACATTGGACAAAAGGTACCAGAGATCTCAACAATCAAACCAAAGTTATTAAAAAAAAAAAAAAACACACACATTTTGACAAGAAACATATAGCGAGAAGGTCAAGGTCGATTCTGTTTCGATGCTGTCTTGCTTCGTGTTGTAGGCCCCAGGGAAGGGGTGGGTGGATGGTGTATGGGCGATTCAGTGTTCGACTCGTATGATGATTTCTGGGACGCGGCTGTAACCCTGTATGGCAGAAGAGCCAGTTTCCAGGCTGGTGGCAGTCGTTTGGCGTCATCTCTCTTGTTCATTGTGTCGGGGCGCTTTTCTATCTCAATGGATTCTCTGATTATGCGCGGGTAGAATTTCTCTTCTTTCGCCACCGTCCGTGCGTTTTTGAAGTCCACCACGTGTCCAAATTGATCTGCATGCTGTGCCAACGTTGAAGTCTTCAAGGAATTCGTGACAGCTACTTTGTGTTCTTGAATTCGATGCATTATCTTCCTGTTGGTTTGGCCAATATAAATTTTGTTGCACGACCCACATGGGACTTCATAAACTCCTTGGGATTCGTTTGGAATCAAGTCCTTTCCTTTGCCGAACATAGCTCCGATTTTCCTGGCCGGTTTGAAGATTGTTTTTATCTTGTGTCTTCGCAACAAGCGTCCAATTCGATCTGTTGTACCTTTTACGTATGGCAGGAAAGCTAAGCTATGTTCGTCTTCATCCGGTGTGTCTTTGGGTTGGTCTCTTTTTGTTACCCAATTGAAAGTTTTGTCTATCGCTGACTTAGTGTAGCCATTGAGAGACAAAGCTTCCCTCAATGTTGTCAACTCTTCCTCGATGTGCTCCTTGTCCGCTAGCTGTCTTGACCGATGTACCAATGTTTTGGGTATCGAGCTAATCTGTGCGGGATGGTGGTGGGAGGATGCATGTAGGTAGCGGTTTGTGTGTGTCACCTTTCGGTGCACGTTGTGTGCTAATGTTCCATCTTCTTTTTTTATCAATAAAACATCCAGGAAAGCAATGCGGTTTTCGTCTTCAATTAACACATATATATATATATATATATATATATATATATATATATATATATATATATATATATATATATATATATATATAGTTTGTTGTAAACCAGCCTTTAGGCGCAGGATTTCAAATATCCTAAAATAATTTTATTTTCCACCGGCCGGTGCCCTTTGCCCTCGATTAGGCAGCTAGCAACTGCACCGACCGGTGCCCTTTGCCCTCGATTAGGCAGCTAGCAACTGCACTGGCCGGTGCCCTTTGCCCTCGATTAGGCATCTAGCAACTGCACTGGCCGGTGCCCTTTGCCCTCGATTAGGCAGCTAGCAACTGCACCGGCCGGTGCCCTTTGCCCTCGATTAGGCAGCTAGCAACTGCACTGGCCGGTGCCCTTTGCCCTCGATTAGGCAGCTAGCAACTGCACCGGCCGGTGCCCTTTGCCCTCGATTAGGCAGCTAGCAACTGCACCGGCCGGTGCCCTTTGCCCTCGATTAGGCAGCTAGCAACTTCACCGGCCGGTGCCCTTTGCCCTCGATTAGGCAGCTAGCAACTGCACTGGCCGGTGCCCTTTGCCCTCGATTAGGCAGCTAGCAACTGCACCGGCCGGTGCCCTTTGCCCTCGATTAGGCAGCCAGCAACTGCACTGGCCGGTGCCCTTTGCCCTCGATTAGGCAGCTAGCAACTTCACCGGCCGGTGCCCTTTGCCCTCGATTAGGCAGCTAGCAACTGCACTGGCCGGTGCCCTTTGCCCTCGATTAGGCAGCTAGCAACTTCACCGGCCGGTGCCCTTTGCCCTCGATTAGGCAGCTAGCAACTGCACCGGCCGGTGCCCTTTGCCCTCGATTAGGCAGCTAGCAACTGCACCGGCCGGTGCCCTTTGCCCTCGATTAGGCAGCCAGCAACTGCACCGGCCGACGTCGCGAAAACCAAAACGGTGCCGGGAGACGCGCATCGGCTCGGGTGGCTTTTAAAAAGCGATCGAAAACAACGACTGAGCAAAAGGTTTTTGTCCGAATAGTAGTTTAAGTCTAGGTCCCGCCCACCGTTGGCTTCGTACAGTCCCAAGCAACATTTCATTTTAGGTCAGTCTGTTTTTTGGCCTTTTTTCGGTCAGTCTGTTTTTCGGACAGTCTTTTTCGGTCACTTGCAGATGACGGCTTTGGGTGTTAATAGGTGTCCCAATAATAAGCAGTGTCAAAAACTGGTCCTGTCACAGTACCTGCCTAAAAAAACAGATTGCACCGATCATCTAACCCATCATTCTCTTTTGAAATTATTTTTGAAACCCCATAGTCACAACATACACTGCAACTGCAACAACATAGATATATACATTCTTACAAATCTACCTTAAAAGCGTGTTGTTTTGATCAATTATATACGGGTCGCAAATCCATTCGACACAGGTCCTGAGCAGGACCGTAACATGTTAATTACATACGTCCATTCTCATTGACCAATCGAGAAGCGGTTGAGCCAACCAAGTGAAACGGTACAATTTATCTTCTCGCTTTCTTTGGTGCCCCCAGATAAGATAGGCAGAGCTGTACAAAGGAGAGCAGCTAAACCAGAAAATTATTTAAAACACGAGTTGGTTGATTTAACTGCGGGGTTTGTCTCTGATTAAAACACAATATTGAACACATTTTCGCTATTTTAATAGTTTATTTACTAACTCCTAGGCCATAGAAATCTACGATAGAGAAGAAGCATCTGGTAACTTTCTTTTTTTATTTGGGCTCATTTTCGAAATCAAACATAAAATTTTAATTCAAAGCTCCCAAGCAGACTTTGCAGCGAAGCGTGCAAAATTCTAGACGCAGCCCGCAGAGCAGCCTCGGCACCTCCACTAAAAACTCCTAGACACAGCCCGCAGAGCAAACTCGGCACCTCCATTCACAACCTCACAACCACAATGTACGAAAACGGTTTTCAACATAGTAAGTCGATTTGTAAGTAGGTAGTGAGAGTGGAAAAATGATGTACAGAAAAAGTGTACAGTTTTCTGTGCTCGTTGATCAACAAGAGAAGTAATGTGCAATTTAATCTCGCATACGAAATATTGTGTGATTCAACCTTTAGACTCACGCAGATTTTATCGCCAATCACTGCACTGCAATGAGCAATGACAGATCGTATAATCGGCAGCTTGTGATTTATTCTCACAAAGGACATGTGAGATTCCGCCTCTACACGCGATGTTTAGGCCTTGACTCAAAGAGCAATCGTTGATTAATATAATCAATCTATAATAAATATGTCAGCGTGTGTATAAGTAATCAAAGCAAGTTTATCGAAACTAACCATAATAACTACCTGTAAGTGTAATGCACTTGTGTGATGAACTACACTGTTACCACTTCAAGGCAAAGCACGTGGTCGGTTAAACATGCGAAAAGTCTGGGATATTTTTTAAACCTTAAATAAAGCCTTTCTGAAATTTTGAAGTCTGAATTACTATTAAATATGCTAAATTCGCATTTTCAGGTTTCAAACAGTATTAATTGAAAATTGATGTGAATTAAAAATGAACTTAATAATTATGAAATACCTAGTTATTTTCCGCTTTTCCTACTGTTTCAACGATCCACATCCGCCTTTTTATCCTGTGTAAACATTTTTCCTACTATAAATGAACGAAGCAGACGAAGCGTGTGCAGAAAAATCGTCAGATAACGGAACCCAAAAAAAAACATCGCTAAGTTCTTGTGTTATGCTTCGTTTTGCATGTAAGAAAATGTCGTGCCATACTGAACATACGAGATACGCTTATGCGATCGGTAGTCCGGGGTTTGCGGGGCTAGCATTTCCATTGTACACAACAACTTGAGAGCCGTGCGCTTTGCCCTGATTGGCGAAGACGTCCTCCTATAAAGTCTCTAGCAACGCATCTTCGACGCTGTCTCAATATATAAATTTCCTCACTTTTAGCGGCGAACGTTATGCTCAGTCTGACAATAACTGGTCGAGACTATTTTTTGGCTTTGGTCAGCTGCGTACATTTAAATTGATTCATAATTTACTAGCAGTTTGCCGTTATTTTAACAAAATAAGTTTATGAATCCTTTCATACTTGATTACAGCTCAATTTAGTTTTAAAAGAACGATTAGTCGAAATCGGTACGTCATCTGACGGCCAAATTCATTCAATTGCTTTTTTTCAGTTCTAAATCAAGCAACATATAAATTATTGTGACGAAAGAAAAGAACCTCGAGAATTTAATCGACAGCTGGTTCAGGCGCGACATCATGGTTAGGACATGTTTCGGTAGTGTGGTGGTGCCTGGGGTCTCTCGTTCTATTCCCCGTCGGTTAGGATCTTTTTGAATTTTCCAAAGATGATGGAACGACTGATAACATCGTATATACAGAGCTTTAACTCTGGATTCTCTTTATAAACTCAAATCATAGATATTTGTTTGTGTTTCTACGGACCCTGTTGTGCATTTTCGGGGTGTATACTGAAGATTTTTGATGTTCCTCTGTACGGCTGTACACACGGACAATTACCCAAAAAGGCGAAAACGCCGAAAAACAAAATACTACCGACTCTGCCATGTATACCTAAATCAAAGACTTGGGAATTCGGTACCTATAAGATAATTCTGTAGGCAAGAAAATGGTGTAAATATTTTGTGTTAATTAATCGCACCGGCCTATATTCAAATGCTACTCCCGCAGGTTTTGTCAAAGTATGATTTGCCTTTTTTCTTCTTTAATATTTTTTGGTGCCACCAAAGGGAACGCCATAACGCCATATTCCGTGGATGTTCCACCCACATGCCCCCCCCCCCCCCCCCCACCCACCCACCCACCGCTAACACTTCTTCACTTCGCCCTTGATAAAGATAACGAGTTATATAGTTCAGAGTATGATTACAAATGCGTTCGATAATATATCATTTGCAAAACATGCTACAAAATTTATGGTTTGTGCGTGCAATATAAATTTTTATCTGGTTTTCAACAATTCGCGATGGGTATAAATTGCAAGGCAGAGTACAGAGACAATGCATACTGTTACCAAGACTGCACCAAATGAAGCTGTCCATCGTCGTTCTGCTCGCGGTGTCGCTTGTGTTGGTGGCCGGAGCGTCAGTAGGTAAGACCGAGCGCCTTTTGTTTAATCTTTATTTAATAAGTACTTCTAAGTTGTGTTCGAAGTGTTGAAACTTTTCAGTGTAAACTTTCAAATTATAGCTATGAAATTTAAATTTTCATACGTTATTTTGAAGCTCTCACATTTTTCATTATAAAAATGCATCCTCTTTGTGGTGGTACAATTTTTTGTGAATAATATGTTTCAAAATTTAATTTTTAATCAGTGGGGTTGATGATGAGCGTAGCGAGCGAAGCGAGCGAAGCGAAATCATCAATTTCACTACTGCTAAAAAAAACACTTGGTGTGTGTTTGTATGTGTGTTTGCGCGCGCTCTACAGGCCAAACGCCTGCTTCGATTGGGATGCAATTTTCAGGGTGTCTACTTTTTTTCTCAACTTAGACCCCCTGCCTTTTTCAAGAAAGTCCTCCACACCCTTCACTTTCAAAGCAGAAAAAAGAGCAAAATTCGACAATTGGGCATGTTTGGAAAAGTACGGAAATTTATTTAAAAGTACGTATTTTTTTTCAAATGTTCCCAATTTCGATTTGCCTATAGAAACCATCGAAACCAAATCGAAACATCACACCAGATTTTTTCCAATAAAAACCAACCCAATAAAACCCAATAAAAACCCTTGGGCATATAATACATCTATGTATTAACATGCACAATGCTCAATGATCTCAAAATGAGCATATTTCCGCTACCCGACAGCTCAGACAGAAACAAAGAAAGGTCAGAATCGTTTACATTTTCAAGTGATCAGAAGTTTTGAGAAAGCATTGGTCCGGCTTGCTGCTCCATGATTTGCATAAGCTTCTTGCCTTAATCTTTTTATGCGCAAAATACAAACCGCTACGCTCATTTTCAACGCAACACAAATTGCGTTCGCCCTAGTATTATTCATACGCATCAGAGGCAGAAGCCATCGATTGTTTTAGTTTGCAGTTCTTTATTTGCGACTTTTTGTACTCCGAAGAATCAATATTGTGTAACAATTAATGTGCTTTGCAAATACGCGCTTGTGCAACAATACATGAATGTCAGTAATTCATTGACGTTCAACTCAACTATAAGGCGAAATTTAAACATGACACCTGGCCAGACGCTCAAAAGTGACCTTTCCTCAGTAATACAATTCAGCTCTATTACCGTAGTGGTACGGTAGTGGCGAGTAACCGTCCAAAACCCGTTACTTTTGGTAATGTTTACCTCCCCGAGTGGGCGCAAGCCACTGCCGCAAACCTCCGCCCCAACCATATGTGCTTTGAGGAGACTTCAATGCACACAGTCCCTTGTGGGGTGATTCGAAGGTCGATGGCAATTGTACAGGTCGCATAACAGTAGCCTTCATAGACGACAGCGATTTGGTCCTCGTAAACCATGGACAACAGACAAAGTTTAACTAATAAAACGGCGAATTGTCGGCTATCGACTTATTTATCAGCTCCGGGCATCTTTGGCACCGTTTATTGAGTCCCTTGAAAAGGTAAAAGCAAAAAAAAACTAAATCGCGAAAATGTTGAGCCAAATCATGTACAAGGGTTGATTTTAAAATGTATTTATTTACTCGGTGAAATTTGTTTATTTTTCGACATTTGATTTACGACATTTGGTTCAGTGACAACAGCAACTTTAATGCAGTAATGTGTGCGCAAATTACTGAGCTATTTCCGCGTCGAACATTCACCGCTCGCTCTGCTGCCTGAAATTTTTTTTCTTTCAAAACACTTCGTCTGTGCAGGCACCTACAGTCTCTTCTTTAGTATCCGAGTAAAAATAAAAAAACTTATTAACCCTTAACCTGTAATAATTTTATCTGTTATAGCTCATCTGTAGCGAAGTTTGAACTTGGTGAAAGAATCTCCAGAGCTTTGGCAACTGATTATTAAAGCAAATTTTAAATAAATAAAATTAAAATAATTACTCCTTGCAGATCAAGGCCTCGACGATTGCCTGGACCATCCCAAATGCGACTAGAAGCTTGAGATGGATAAGCGCAGCGTGGACGCGGTCCTAGAAGACGTTGCGGCCAACTCTTTAGATGACTTGCCCCAAACTCTATAAGTCGAGAAGAGGGGTGGTTAAAGATTGCTGGCCAGACTGCATGGGACACTGACAAGCCCAAACACCGAAGATGGACGAACATGCCGAGGAGTTCCCGGCCAACACACGGGACGACTAGCACGCACATGGAACAATATGCACATTTACTCTGATGTCCCTAACACAATGACCTGATATTCCTTTTATGCACTTATATGCCAATATTCACACTGCACACTGCAAAATATAAAAATTAAAATATGAAATTAAAATACATAGTAAAATAAAATACTTACCCAACATCGTTGATTATTCTACTTCCAAAAAATATATTTATTTATTTATTTATTTATTTATTTATTTATTTACAGACACCGCCCTTTTTCCTTCCCTCTTTTCTCTCTTCTCGCTCTGGTGCGGCGCACCGCCCGCACTTATGGACCCTTCTTGCAATGGTCAGCGATCGTGGGAAGACTTTACACCCCTTGGACGTGGATGTCACTGGGACTCATGCATTTTGATAACCGGGAAAGTGGTGGTCGAGGACTCGTGCAATAAGGGAAAAGGAAGGGGTAGTCTCCCTTGATTTTCGGTCCACTACATAGGTATATGAAGCTAATCGACGCGCTATCTCTTTAAATCAGAAAGTTTGCTTACACGGAGCGGAGGTATATATAGAGCTGAAATTCGCTCCCTTATAGATAACATGCACTGTCTTGATTGTTGTCAATAAATTGGATCGAAAGCGATGCTCTGTCGCTGTCTGTCACTCTCAGTAAATCGTTTCAACTATTACATGAAATAAGCAGTTTCAGTCATATGTCTGTTATACCTAAATCCCAACTTCCTTCACACACCAGAATGAAAATAAGTGTAACATCAATACACAGCGTTTTCTTGTCTGAAAAGTGTTGAAATATTAAACACGTCAATTTCGAAGTGTTACTCATAGCACGCTGCTAGCAATCGATGTAGCAGAAGGTGTTTGCTTTTAGACCATGGCAGAGCGTTGTTTTCTGTCGATCTTGTTTGAAGCATTCAAGAGCTGGAAGCTCAATGATTTGGACAATGCACAGTTATTTCGAGAAATCTTGCAACATTTGGGTAAGACTTTACTTCGCATGTAAATAAATGCTGTTAATAGAATGCTAGTATAAAAAAAAAATTTAAATTTGAATCGCGCGTAAATTATTGACCATTAATTGATAAACAAAAAATTTCGCTAATGTCTAATTCTCTAAAATACCAAGTAGTGAGACCAAGTAGAAGATATACGATCATGTTATCAGGGGATTCTGAAGAATTCGCGAGCATTTGGGAAAAATTGCCCCTCCCCTCCAAACCACTTCCATAAAATATTTCAACAAAACAACGATATCTCCAACGATAATATCTCCAATCTAATAAAAACCCTCAGACATTAGTTTTCTGCATATTTATTTAAGTTCTCATTACGCAATGATCTCAAAATGAGGATGTTTTCACTATCTGACTTCTCAAGGCAGAAACAAAGGAAAGTTAAATTTTCAGGTTATCCGAATTTTCGAGACAAAAATGATATGGCTTGGTGCCACGTGGTTATCAAGGGTTTCTGCCCATGATAAACTTGCTTGCTATTGGTATTATCCGCTACGCTCATCTTAAACGCAACGCAAAACGCGTTCGCGAAGTCATTGTAAAACAAAACTGTATATTCTATAGGTACAGAATAAAGCAATACATTTTTGCACTGAAAAAATCTTTTTTTTTTAGGATTTTGGCCTTACACAAGCAGAGACCACAAAGTGGCATCCAAGTTCAACGTCGGTGTCGCGCGAACAATTTACTGGTTGGCGGTTTTCGTCACAATAATCTTATGCCCAGTGAACATATACATGTTCAAAGGGGTGAATTTAATAGACTTCGTCCAGAGCATAGGCTTGACGTTCATTTCTGGCATGATAGCACTTCAAGTCGGTATGCTTTTCTACCGAACCAAAAATTTCGACGACGTCATGAAAGCTTTTGGTGTCATGGCGGATGCAGGCAGCCGCCATTTTGAGCAACCCCCAGCTGTTCTGCTGCAACATAAGAGGCTGATGTTCGCCATCTTGTGTTATTTTTGTATTGTTGTGCTGGTGATTTTGCCATTTATTTGTGCTGTTCTTGTCATTGTTAGTGCAATGTCAAGGGATTTCTTTATCAGGTATTTAATATTGCAGTTATTTAAACCTCGAAAGTAATAATTTCTGTGCACGTATAATTTGTAAATCTATAGATGCTGAATTGAGTCGTGTTCCGTTAAACTCACTGCTGGCTTTGCGAAACGCTCGTTATCGAGTGAAAGGTTGAGCGAGTCAAGGAACATACGTTCCCTATGAGAGTTAGGCCTGAACTCCTTTATTTTTCTAACCCAAAGCAACATTGCTGGAAACCATTATGGCCGATTCACAATGGTCATAACTTTGTGGGTTTGTGATTTTAAAAAATGTAGTGTTCAAGATTTATTTAAAGCTTGTTGCGATTCACATCAATAATTACTTTTCTTGCAACTGTTTAAGTTTCTCTTTAGACGAAATGTCCCATTGAACAGCGATTTTGCGCACGAAAATTTTGACTGAAAATCGATTAAAAAATACCAACAAAATAGAAGCCCTATCATGCGTTAAGTGCGATTCGTGGAACATTTTTATTGCATTAATCTCGGAGATTGTAATTCTATCGTACTTCACACTTGCTATGAGTGTTTTATAATGTTGTGGTCGTTAGCATTACCGACTTGGGTAAGCCTATCTAGAGGACTCTTACAAAATCGTTTACAACAAACTGTTATTCCTTGAATTATTGAGCAATTATTAGTAGAAGTTCCTTTTTTCCTGGCTGCATCTTCGCAATGAAAGCAATGCCCTTTTTATTTCAAAAGCATTCAGTCTTGGTACAGAAATCAATTACATTTATAAGCATTATTTATTAATAATTACAAATTAGGGCACATTTTCCTTCATGAAGATAGCTTGTTTGTTTCTGGTGTTATTTTGTTAATACCATTTTTAACAAATGTGTGACAATTATTGATTCATCAGAAGCTGGTATCCTTACGACTTCAAGGCGTCCCCAGCCTTTGAGCTGACCGTCACAGCGTGGATAGTGGTTGCAGTTCTCGGCATGAATGTGATTTCCAATGTAAACGTCCTTTTACTGAGTCTCCTGACAGAAGCATTGAAACACATGCGGATACTCAACGCTAATCTGCTGCTTGTTGCTCGTCCAACGAATGGTTGCAAGCCCAAAACGAAAAAGCGACCGAGATTAGGCCACTTCAAAATACAAACGGATATACCAATGGTCTATAGCATACAGTCAGTGACTGCTAGTCAACCAACTTCTACTTTTTGCCATCTTGTTTCTAACAAGAAACCCTTAGACAGTCCTTATGAAGCGATTAACAAAAATCGTGTGATAATAAACCACAGGCCATCGCATCAGGACATTGGTATTAAAAAAGGAAATCAACTCAAAGTTTGCTTGGTGCATCACCAATCTATCAGCAGGTAATTTATATGATGGTTTCTAGCGAAATTCTTTGCTCCAAAGAAATCAATGTAACCGGTGGAATTTTAAACGTTAAAAGTCAATCTTATTTCAGCAACTTTTTAGCATAGCAGAGATAAATGGCAATTGTCGAATTCCGAAACCTATACTGAAGCTACTGCGCAGTCCTGAGATCCATTCCGTAATCCTATCGCAGTGACCATTAGAGCCAGCAGATCTGCTGAACTCTACGGAGCTCAGTAATGCGCAGCACCTCCAGTAGGTTTCGGAATACTACCATCACTTTTCCTTTGCCTGTTAATTGTTATGCTATAATTAAATTATTTGGCGGTTATGTTTGAATACCAACATTGCTTGCAGTTTCGTGGGAGCAGTCCACAAGGCGTTCGACCTCATGTTGATATACCAGATCATTTTATCAGTTTTTCCTACTATGTTGGGGATCTTCATCATAAAGTCAGTAAGTTTGATTTTGCAAAATTAAAACTTAGATACAGAGCGCGTGTTTAAGGGTGCTACCCGATTCTCTTTTTGGAGTTACTTTATTCACAGTGTCAATACCGATCAAAGAAGTATCCCGCTTGCATTGGTCCGTCGCAGCCTTGTTATTGAACAGCATGCTTTGGCAAGCGACATCTCTCACAGCACCCACGCTGTGACGGACTTTCCAGCACAAACAAACAAAATATCACGGGGTCAGTTACAGGGGTGTAACCCTAGGGGAGGAGGCATACCAGTGCTCTGGAGCCTTGGGCTCGGGGGGGCCTCGCGGAGGTCGAAGTTGTACCGAAAAAAGATGCGATATCCTTTTTTTAGGGATTGGACTTTTTTAAATCTAGCCTGTTTTCCCAGTACAAGCTATCAAAAAATCCATTCCACTACAAAACGTCATCGGCCTTCATTTTTCGGTTCAACTTAGTAAAAATTGTCATCACTGGTGGGGGTAGGTGGGCCTCCCATTTTTTGCTTTGAGGTCTCACTGGCCATTGATCGGGATATTTATACATATAAAATGTCTATAAGATGAAAATAATAGGCTCGATAATCAAATCGCGCGCTTGCACAATTCTACATTCCAGGAGCTTGATTTCGACCCCCGGATCGCTGGTATGGTGGCGTTGATCTCTGGTTGCCTATTCAACCAAGGAGCCTTTTGCTGGTTGGCTGAACGGATTGCCGAGGAGGTAATGGAAGACGGAAGTGATCGAAGGGATAACTGCACCAACACCAACTAAACCACAGATATAAGGTTACCCAGATATTCACTTCCATATACTAAAGCAGCTACGCAAAAGCCCCAATAACAACCCGCAATAATAATTTCGCATGCAGTCAAGGTATGGAGCCACTATAGGTTTGTTGTTATATCACCTGTAACGAAGGTAACTGTGACCACCTGAGGAACATTGGGTCCCTTGATTATTATTGAACTTGTGCCATGGCCTGGTAGATGATGTTAAAACAGATAGCCAACGCACCCCAGCGATTGGCGGCGAAATTACTAGCACCTAGCGAACCTTAAGTTCGTAAAGCACTTGGAAAACGTTATGCAACGATTACGAGTTTCGTGAAAAATGAGGAGATTTAAAAGAATTGACATATAAAGTTACATGCTACTCAAAGACTGTGTCCAGAGAAGCAAGTATTTAAATTCGATCAATGTTCAAACTGGAGATTAAAATACTAAAGTTCACAAGAAACTCGACTATAGAATGCAAAATACACAATGAAAATTCCATCCTGAGTATTTTGATACCTTCAAAGTTTAAATTTACAAATTGCTCCTAGCCTAAAACTTATATTTCTGTATGTATTATAAAGATTTTTGTATATATTACTTCACGTACCGGTACTACCCTTACTTTTATGCGATAAATAAAATTTTTTGTCTCCCAATATTCGAGAACTTGCCAAGTCAGCACTTGGAAACCGATGAGAGATTCGGATTTGTCTCACACTCTAATTTGAACAGAGCTCTCTGGTCCGTGACTCCATCTACGCATGCGATTGGCTGGACCAATCAGAGAGCTTCAAACGGAGCATGCGCATTATGATGTCACGCAGCAATCAGCCGCTGGTCATCAAGGTCTTTGGATTCATCCCGTTAACCTTGGAGACTTTCCATAGCGTAAGTGTTCAAGCTCATTGCTTAAGAGGCCAGACTATACCCGCTCGCAGCTGCTCGCAGCTCATTGCTTAAGAGGCATGACTATACCCGCTCCCAGCTGCTCGCAGCTCATTGCTTAAGAGGCCTGACTATACCCGCTCCCAGCTGCTCCCAGCTCATTGCTTAAGAGGCCTGACTATACCCGCTCCCAGCTGCTCGCAGCTTATTGCTTAAGAGGCCAGACTATACCCGCTCCCAGCTGCTCCCAGCTCATTGCTTAAGAGGCCTGACTATACCCGCTCCCAGCTGCTCCCAGCTCATTGCTTAAGAGGCCTGACTATACCCGCTCCCAGCTGCTCGCAGCTCATTGCTTAAGAGGCCTGACTATACCCGCTCCCAGCTGCTCCCAGCTCATTGCTTAAGAGGCCTGACTATACCCGCTCCCAGCTGCTCCCAGCTCATTGCTTAAGAGGCCTGACTATACCCGCTCCCAGCTGCTCCCAGCTCATTGCTTAAGAGGCCTGACTATACCCGCTCCCAGCTGCTCCCAACTCATTGCTTAAGAGGCCTGACTATACCCGCTCCCAGCTGCTCCCAGCTCATTGCTTAAGAGGCCTGACTATACCCGCTCCCAGCTGCTCCCAGCTCATTGATTAAGAGGCCTGACTATACCCGCTCCCAGCTGCTCGCAGCTCATTGCTTAAGAGGCCTGACTATACCCGCTTCCAGGTGCTCCCAGCTCATTGCTTAAGAGGCCTGACTATACCCGCTCCCAGGTGCTCCCAGCTCATTGCTTAAGAGGCCTGACTATACCCGCTCCCAGCTGCTCCCAGCTCATTGCTTATGAGGCCTGACTATACCCGCTCCCAGCTGCTCGCAGCTGCGAGATAGCGCGAATGCAGAATCTCACGAGTATGCGCTTTTTTACGAAACCGTAAGAGATAAACTATTAGAGTTAGTAAGGCAGTTGCTGATAAATAATCAATCTGTGTCGTTAACGGAGCCTTTATCTTAATTTTAGTATCCGTAATCTTTTTTAATCATCCTTTATCAAACCGCCAAAAAGGGAAAAATACATTATTTTTAGAAGCAGTTTTTCGGCCCTTTTAGACCCAAAAAATAGTAAAACGGGTCCGTTACCGACAAAGATTGATTATTTATCTACAACTTCCTCGATTTCTTCAATAGTTCATCTCTTACGGTGTAGTAAAAAAGCGCTTACTCGTGCGACTCTGCATTCGCGCTATCTCACAGCTGCGAGCAGCTGGAAGAGGGGTAGTCTGGACCCTTAGTATCAAATAATATGTAAAATCTTTATGCGTTTTTCTTTTGTCCTGCAGGTTATGAAGCTAATGGTTAGCTATTACATTTCTTTTACGAAGTCTGTAAGGAAAAACAACAAGATAACTGGTTTATGAAGCAGCTGTAAGGTGCGAAAAATAACCATAAATTATGGACTACATAATAGCAACTACATTAATAATGCACCGTACATTTTTACGCACCAAAATTACTAAAATTACTGAAAAAAAGCTATAAATTATAAAACATAGCTTGGGAAACGAGCTCTCTTATAGTTTCAAAAAAAGATGTTTTTTTACAAATTTACAATCTGCTTTCACGAATCCGAAAAATTTACCCACTTTGTCTAGAGGCAGCTAGCAGCGCAAAATCGGCTCCTCCGCACCAACTCCTAGACGCAGCCCGCAGAGCAATCTCGGCTCCTCCACACCAACTTCTTAACGCAGCCCGCAGAACACACTCGGCTCCTCCATCTCGTGCAAAAGACTGTGCATATGCGTGTAAAGAAAATGTTTTGAATCATCAAATTGTTTTTAGAAAAAACAAAAAGTTCGCCTCTACGCGGAATCGAACGCACAACCCGTCGCTCAATGAGCAAGCGCTCTACGAGCGTGGCCAGCAGACCACTTACCTCCAGCTGCGATTTTACGCTTGTAGTATGCTACCCATGTGGTAGAAATTTAACATTGCGTCTACGAGGCACGAAACAGAATAAAGCTGCCCGGCAAGCAGGAGGTCCCGGGTTAGTATCCCGGTTCAGTTGCACATTTTTCCAACTTCTTCTTCCTTCCTTCCTTCCTTCCTTCCTTCCTTCCTTCCTTCCATCCATCGCTTACTTGTTTAAGCACCTATCCTGATATTTCCAGAAAACCAAATACAGCAACATACTCTCAACGTACTCTGTCATTCTGATATACTGGCAGATCCCGGGCATGGGTAACGTGCTTAAGGTTTACAGTTTGTTACATCTACACAAGTCTGCTAAGTTAAAGAGCCTTGGGGTTTATAGGGGTGACAAATCACCGAGTCTGTGATATACAAATAAAGAATCGAATTTTTCAACTTGCAATAAAATCTTGGACCAGCCGAACTACTGCGTCGATATCAAAGTCCAAAGTCCAGACACAATCGAAACACAGTCGAAACACAATCGAAACACAATCCTAAACGCCGTCACTGTAGCCGGCGACTAGAGGGCGGCGCCGGCGAGCGAAAGCCAAGGCTGCTGTCACTTAAGAATAGTTGTTCCGACACTGGCCAGCTTTCAGACACATGCGACATGGGGCGCTGTCTAAATGGAGGGCAAGGATCGTCAGTGCAGGCACAAGAAAACATTGGGCTTGGTCAGAGATTCATATTACAAAGCTGCAATATTTTTAAACCATATGTATGTAGAGAATAATATGTAAATGACCATTTTTGAAGCAAAAATGGCCGCAATGTTTATGAGTAGCAATAATTGGCAAACAAAGATTATGCATCTCTTAAATTTCTAAGGGCCGGTTTTACAATATTTTTCAACTATGGGTTTATGCGTCTAGCCCTCAGAAACAAATGAATTCCACAGCATCCTATTGGCGGTTGCCATGACAAATAACTAACTCCTATTATAACTCTGGGTTGAGGCACTTGTAATACAGGCCCTTAGAGTATAACTGATACTCCTCTATTTAGCTTTAGTTTTGAAGAAAAACATTTCGACCTGGGTTTTGAATGCTATGACTAGAGTCTCACAGATTTTTCGCTGACAACGTAAGTCGAGCTGTAACCCTCGAGGAAGCAACTAGTATAATAGGTATAATATGTAACGAAAGTTTGGGAAATCAGTGATACTTTATTTAGCATTCGAAACCCAGCTAGAAATATTATTCTTCTAAGCTATGCGATCCTCTTTCCGCCACGATAAAGTCCAAGCACGACGAGAGATTCGGCCAGTCGCATTCAGCCTCGGCCAAGAAAGTATGTCCGAGTCGCATAAACCGATTGCAGACTTGTGTTTCTGGTTGCACTGAGTCTTGCATTGTCACACGCCAACGGCGTCCCTCGTCTTGCCGCTCCCCTGGCGGCTGCCGGTGGAACTGCCTCCTGCAGACCAATCATGCATGCTGTTACAGTTTTAAAACTCATTTATTATTTACATCCGACTCAGTTTAAACGACCTAGCCTTAGTCTTAGTGGCCTACCAATAAGCCTAAGCGTAACACCAATCCCTCCAGCCTCTCTCCCTCTGAGAGCTGGCAATACGCATAGCGGTCACCCATCCAATGCCCGACTCGACGCAGTGAATTGCTTAACTCCAATCCCTCCAGTCTCTCTCCCTCTAAGAGCTGGCCATACGCATGGCGGTCACCCATCCAATGCCTGACTCGACGCAGTGTTGCTGAACTCCAATCCATCCAGCCTCGCTCCCTCTGAGAGCTGGCCCCGTGCATGGCGGTCACCCATCCAATGCCCGACTCGACGCAGTGTTGCTTAACTCCGCGGTTACCTTGCAGCAGACTCGCGTGCACGGAAGCGCGCGAGCTGCGCGTGCTGCGCGTCGACGTGGACTGCGCACGCGCGCGCCGCCTTCGCAGGAACACCTCGCGCAGCTCGGTCTGGCGCAGCACCGAGAACAGAGATCAAAACAACTGTTTCAAACTGGGCTTTGAATGCTTGTCTAACTGATATCTTAGCTTCCAAGGTCTGTCAACACTCACAATGTATCAGCTGTCGCTGGACATCTTGTTCACGCTAAAACGTCGTTTGCGTGAAATGATTAACATGGCAAAGACTTGCGGTTTTAAAGATCACTCAATATCTGTACATTGCGCAACAGGCGTTTGAAATCTTTCAGCATCGAAACATCCAGTTTTCCGCCGCTAGGGACTAAACACTCTTTTAGTCTGATAGCGATGAATCAAGGTCACGCGACTCAAAGTCATAGTATGGTCAAGGTTCAAGAGATTTAACGACCTGTTAGCGTCTAAACCTTCAAGGTCAAGCATTGACAACCATGCGGTAGTTATGGCTTGCTTGAAAGTTTCGCGGTCATTTAGTGCAGACCTTTATATAGTGCCGGCATCGTATCCACCCGTGGCTCCCTTTAAACTAGGGTCGCTGTCTCAAGGTCATCGCACTCACAGTGTGTCAAAGGGACAAGGCTAAGCGGTGGCCGGCCCTTGGTGCTGTTGGACGGTAGCAGGCCTCAGTGCCGGCACCGGGTCCACCCTCGGCTCCCTTCCAAGCCAGACTAGCTTCAACATCAGCCTGTCATTCACCGACAGCCAATAGACCAGTGCCATAGGGACAGCGCCAACACAGTGTGTCACAGGGACAAGGCTAAGCGGTGGCCAGCCGTTGGTGCTGTTGGACGGTAGCAGGCCTTAGTGCCGGCACCGGGTCCACCCTCGACACCCTGCTAGTCACCTACCAGGAACGAGTCGCTCATGAAGCTGTAAACGAGCGGGTTGACGAGGCTGTTGGCGTTCGCCAGCCAGAGACAAGTGAAGTAGGCGGCGGCGAGCGCGTGTCTCTCAGTGGCGGAGCGTGCTGCCAGGAGGCCGGGCCGGAACGCGGCCAACATGTTGAACACTTGCAGCGGAAGCCAGCACGCAGCGAACAGCGCCACTATCACCATCATCATCTTGATCACCTGCAGGGGACGGAAACTAGGCAATAGGACTTCTTTGCTGGCTTTTCTTTTAGCCAATACACACCCCTACAGTAGCATTGTTAATTGTTAACGTTCCCACAGCCTTCTAGCAATAATATTGGCCATCCGAGCCAATGTATATCCGCTCCAGTAATATCCAATACGCACCCACGCTTTCCATCCCTTAGGGCTGAGCCTGTCGGATTCCAACTCGCAGCTTGTATTGCGAAACCGTCTCGTCACCGGCCTCTCAGAGCGTTTCGAGCTCCGCCGGGCCCTGCCCTAAGGGCTTGAAAACGTGGAAAAAGCGAAATGCGGACACAGGTTTTTAAATATTTGGTTAGTGCAACATTGAAAAATCGTTTAATTTCCAGCCGACTTGGAGTTTGAGCCGTTTTCTTGGACCACAATATCAAAATATAAAACTATTACTTGCACTACTCCAGTCAGAGCTGTGACTTTACTATAGCTTACTAGTTGCCTGTCCCGTACCGGAGGAGTGAGAGCTGTCTGTGGCATACTAATTGCTAGTGATCGAATGTCAAAAGGACTGGGACTGTAGGCAGAGCTTAGATTAAACTCTAAAACGCATGTATCGCTGGCGTCCCAGTCCTGCACCTTGTTCTTGTTCCTGAGCTGCGTCGAGTCCCTCTGGGCATGCGCGTTGCCCGGCGCGCTCGAGCGCCACAATCGCACCGCGATGCTGGCGTAGACGAAGCCCAGCGTCACCAGGGGCAACGCGAACGTCAACAACAAGATGGCCGCCGTGTACACGCGACCCGCATCCGCCCACCAATCGGGCCAGCGTTCCTCGCACGTGCACAGGCCCACGCTGTAACCATGGCAACAATGAGATTGCAAACAACATGGCGCGGTAACTGCAACGGCATACTAGTTGCCTACCCCGTACCGGAGCAATGAGAGCTGGCACGGCATACTAGTTGCCCTTCCCGTACCGGAGCAGTGAGAGCTGGCACGGCATCCCGTACCGGAGCAGTGAGAGCTGGCACGGCATACTAGTTGCCTATCCCGTACCGGAGCAGTGGGAGCTGGCACGGCATACTAGTTGCCTATCCCGTACCGGAACAGTGAGTGCTGTCACGGCATACTTGTGTTGTCTACGCCATACCGGAGCAGTACCTAAGAGCTGGCACGGCATACTAGTTGCCTATCCAGTACCGGAGCAGTGAGAGCTGGCACGACATACTAGTTGCCTATCCCGTACCGGAGCAGTGAGAGCTGTCACGGCATACTTGTGTTGTCTACGCCATACCGGAGCAGTAAGAGCTGGCACGGCATTCTAGTTGCCTATCCAGTACCGGAGCAGTGAGAGCTGGCACGGCATACTAGTTGCCTATCCCGTACCGGAGCAGTGAGTTCTGTCACGGCATACTAGTTGACTATCCCGTACCGGAGCAGTGAGTGCTGTCACGGCATACTTGTGTTGTCTACGCCATACCGGAGCAGTGAGAGCTGGCACGGCATACTAGTTGCCTATCCCGTACCGGAGCAGTGAGTTCTGTCACGGCATACTAGTTGACTATCCCGTACCGGAGCAGTGAGTGCTGTCACGGCATACTTGTGTTGTCTACGCCGTACCGGAGCAGTGAGTGCTGTCACGGCATACTTGTGTTGTCTACGCCGTACCGGAGCAGTGAGTGCTGTCACGGCATACTATTGTTGTCTACGCCGTACCGGAGCAGTGAGTGCTGTCACGGCATTCTTGTGTTGTCTACGCCGTACCGGAGCAGTGAGTGCTGTCACGGCATACTTGTGTTGTCTACGCCGTACCGGAGCAGTGATCCGAGTGTCTGCGCCAGTCGAAACTCACCGCCTTGTGTGCTCGATGGGCCGGACGCGCGTCACCAGCGCCTGCACCGACGCGCTTGCGCACGCCAGCATCCAGATGGCCGCGACCACGCGCTTGGTCGCCGACTTGGTCACGTGGCGCTCGAAAGGGTGGATCACCGCGTGGTACCTGTGACGTCACGGACTCTAGCAGGTATATCCACCTCAAAGAAGTATTTTATTATCTGTCTAGACATTCAAATGGGATCCGAACAGCGTGTCAAAGTGGACGCCATCTTGATTGGGACCATCAGCCATCTAGATAATGTGTCACAGCTTGGCACAGCCCAATAGATGACGTGTAAGATAGAACGTTTGCAAAGGCGCGCCCAATTTCATTTCGAGGATGCAGGAATAATTCAATTGTATGGCGGCCGGCGACAGAACTTCTACAGTCGAGCTGTGTGTATCGGCCAATTAGCTGTAAACCGACTGTGGCAGAGCGTAGCAGTTTAAGTAACCCCGTCGTCCCCCGATGTGGCCGGTCCCTACCTGTCGACGCCGATGGCCAGCAGGGTGTAGACGGAGGCGACGACGGCGAGCACCTGCACGCTGCTGGCCACGGGACACAGTGCCCCGGGGAACACCCATCGGCCCAGCAGGAATCTGTCAGAGACAGGGCGAGCATGGGGTCATTCCTTGGGACCGATTTAACGCTCCCTATACATTATATAACTTTGTAACTTAGAAATCTTTTAGAGCAAGGTGTGACATGTTCCCGACAGTGATTCGGTTGATGTGCTATCCCATTCTGAGGATAATTCACCTCTCCGGAGCCTGAAGCCCCCTGAAGTGTATATTAAGCCGAGCCGGGGTTACAGCTAGCAATGTCAGTGACACGATGTCATCAATAGTGGCTCCGGACCAATCAGAGACCCAGGATGTGCATGGCGTCATGTTCGCGACTCTGCCGTGGAGTATCTGATTGGTGCAGAGACAATGTTTATGACATCGTGTCACTGACGTTGCTAGCTGTAAACCCAGCGTTAGTTCGCATGCTTCCTCCTCGGCTACGAAGGTGATACCCAGGAGGCTCGGGCTCTACTCACGAGGTGTACGAGAAGGGGATCGAGAAGGCGGCCATGGTGACGTCACTCAAGGCCAGGTTGATCAGGAACGCGCGCAGATCGCCGCACCTGCGCAGTAACAAACAACGAAGATCCAGTTGTTGTAGTTTCATCAAACGGGATTCGAATATGTTTCGCAGATTCTTCGGCGCTTTGGACAGTCTTAAACACCAGCATTTGGCTTCTAGAACTGGGGCTTGACATTCCGCGAAATGGTTTAGCTGAACGAAACAGGTAAAGAAGGTGGAAAACTTCCGCAGAATTCCATGTTTCCTTGATCTGTGAAGCCAGCTAGCAATGTCAGTGACACGAAGTCATTAACATTGGGCCTGGACCAATCAAGCTGGGTTCACAGCTGGCAATGTCATAAACATGACATTGTGGACATTGTCTCTGCACAAATCACAATCTCCACGAAATAGTCTATATCATGATGACATATATAATCAGAGTTTGTGATTGGTGCAGATCACATCGATGGCATCAGATGGCATCGTGTCACTGACATTGCTGGCTGTAAACCCAACTTGATTAGTCCTATGCCAATGTCCATGACATCGTGTCACTGACATTGCTAGCTGTAAACCCAGCTTGATTAGTCCTATGCCAATGTCCATGACATCGTGTCACTGACATTGCTGGCTGTAAACCCAACTAAAAAGGCAATTAGTGCATTTGTTCATCAAAACCTGCTTCTGCGGTGTGATTCTGCAGCAATGATGTTATAGTCTCAAACAGTCGTGTAAGCCTAACCTTACCACATATTATTATTCATTATCATTTTATTTTTATATGTATTATATTATCGTTAGCTGACGAGCTCATACAACACTTGTATTTTGCCAAAAGGCACCAAAAAACAAACAAACAAACAGCCTGGTGGACTCTAATGTATGGTACACTCTATGATGTGGAAATCCCCAAAAAATGGCAAACTTAAATGAATTCTAGTGTAGATGTAATAGCTGTGAGCTTTAAACTGCGGCGATGCCTGGACTCACCTTTTGCCCATCACCAGCACCAGCACCACCACCAGGTTGGCCGCGAGACTTGCCAGGGCGGTGAGCGAGAAGAGCACCACCAGGGCGAGCTGGACGCCCTCTGAGACGACAGGCACGGGCGCCAGGTCCAGGTCCAGGTACGCCAGGGACAGGTTGAGCGCGGACAGACTGGAGGCGTTGATGTGAGTGGTCGACACGAGGCCGTCATCTGGACAGGGCGCGAACAACAGCTGTGATTACAGGGCGCCAGGGCTAGGACATTATCCAGGGCCAGGGGTCTATCATGTAAGAAGAAATCAAAATACAAGGTGGTCATGGTCACAGCGTCAGAAATTAGGTATCTTCGAATAAGGTTTCAACGAATAATAATAATAATAATAATAATAATAATAATAATAATAATAATAATAATAATAATAATAATAATAATAATAATAATAATAATAATAATAATAATAATAATAATAATAATAATAATAATAATAATAATAATAATAATAATAATAATAATAATAAAAATAATAATAATAATAATAATAATATTTTTTTTTTTTTTTTTTTTTTATTCATCAACATGTCTCAAAGACTTACAATTTCTCTCTCTTGAAACAGTCCACAAAGCCCTTGGGGCTCATCTGTGGGGGATTTAGAAAAAATAAAAAAATAAACAAAAATATATATATATATATATATAAACTTATTTGTGTATATGACAGTATGATGAAGTAACAGAGCATAATTGTAAAACCAAAAAATATATATATACAAACAAATAATTTAACCGTATCGGACAGGCATAAATGACAAAAAGATAATAACAACAAGCACTATCAAATAATTATACTGAAACAGGCAAATTTTCTAATAATGATTTCTTTAATTTTAATTTTACTGCGGAAAATGATTCTAATTGCCGAAGCTCTGGTGATATATTATTAAAAATGAAAGGTACATTATATTCAAGTAGTCTCTTTCCATGTTTATTTGAATGAGGTGGGATTAAGTACGGGCATTTGTTTCGTAGCCTAGATTTCATTAAGAATTTAGAATTAAGAATTTTATAATCATCACTGAAATAGAATTTTAGAAGCATTTTAAACACAAACAATTCTCTCACTGGTAGAATTTGAGAA